>JAQBSW010004258.1:0-71527 GCA_029291075.1 Eudiplozoon nipponicum
TTGTTACTAGGTTCGCAACACCTAATGTGCTATACTTGTCTAACAATATTGGTCGAATGCCTATAAGCGTGAAAAAAAACTATAAGTGGTCAAGACGCAGTAGCGTATAATCAGAATACACCTACAGATGTATTGTAAAAACGACTAAGGCAGAGACCAAATACAGCTGATATAAAGGAGAACGTTTCAGCAATAGCTAAATATTTTTAAATATAAATCGCATTTCGAATCTGGCGGATTTCCCGGTTTCCTTTAATGTTAAAAAACGCAAAAGTATTACACACAACAGAGACTTTTTAATGCAATATTCTTAATTCACAACTAAATAATCAAAAAAATTTTAAAAATTATTTGAACATTAACTGGTGATATTTTTCTGTTTGTGTGTGACTCATCTCGTACGTTTCATACTTCCTGCTTCTTGCATTTACTGATGATCCTGAGCTTCTTAAAAATTGGCTACATAAAATCCAAGGTAATTCAGCCGAGTTGAGTTTTAGCGAAACGAAAATGCATTTTTAAAACTGTGCTTTTCATAACTACTTTATAGGCAATGTATACTTTCAAACATGGCTTAATTTATAATCACAAAATACATTAAATCCATTCTTGCGATGTTACTTACACAAACTTCAAATTGCTTCAAGCAGAAAAAAAATTTATCTAGTAGACTAGTTTTGTCCTTTTTGGGTACTCGTTTAGATCTGTTTAGAATTCGCCGCGAACGTGGCTCGAACCGGGAAACATTTTCTTCGGAGTCTTTGAATCTATGCACTACACCAGACTTGCCACACGCTGCACGAAGTTTTAAACGAGATACCAACCTACATTTCTTGGTTAACATTGTCTTTAGGTTGAGTCTATTAAAAAATTATTTAAGACATGAACTTCTAACAAGCCACTCCCTATCATTATCCAACAGATACCATGCCACGTGAGGAAGTTATAATGAATTTAAGTTGTAAAACTTGCAATTTAATGAACTTTCCTCTTATACTGACAATATATATATACATTTTACATATATTTACAGATAAACATGTATATATACGCATATATGTCAATATGCATATACAAATATGTGTGCTTATATATACATATGTATACATATATATATAAATGTGCACACGTATATGTATATAAATATATATACATATATATAAAGGTCATAGACCAGATGAAGGATAACACTTATATAACGGCCTGGTAGCTCAGTGGTTAGAGCACAAGTTTCCGAAGCAAACGTGCCCAGGCTCAATTTCTGCCCAATAAGGACGAAACCGATCTACTGGATGAATTGCCTTTTCCACACTGTGCAATACTTATTTTATACTGAAAAATTTATGTTAAGAATGAGTCAGATGTTAATATCAAGATCGCAACTTTGATTAAAAGTAATTGTCGCCTTGCCCGAATGCTAACTTGGCCATAATGGTGTTGTGGAGAGGTTTAGTTTGCCTCATTTCTGTCAGTTATCCCGATAAATTTACTCATAATAGCAAGGTTTTCATTCTCTCTCTACCCCTCTCCCTCTCTCGTAAATCTCATTAATAATTTATCTAAATTCAATTTTTTTTCACTCCTTATGGTTATATGGCAGTGAAACATTAGTCACTTGACTTTTGTGTGGCTGGAAATGATGATGAATTGTTATCACTGCCCGCGCACTCAATGTTCGTTTAAATATATAAAAGTAAATGGTTTCTTTTCATGGAGCATTTTTTATACAAAGCCAAATATCATACAAACGTAATATACGAGCTAAGCTGTTACGGTACAGTGAGTAAATGTATATAATTTAATCGATAATGTAGTAGGAAATCAAAATGTGTAGATGGAAGGGATTATGGATTGATGAGTAGCGACAATTTTCTGTTGATATTATTACTTTGCGATATGATATCTGGTAACTATTTTAATATGCAATAGTGTTTTAACCATGGTCAGTTATAAATCTGTTCATCGATGTATGCCCGCTTGTTTCTAGTGGTAGGGATTATTGAGGAGGTTTTCAAATATTTGACCGTGTTAAATACTATTATGTATTAGGTGTTGCGAACCTATTAACAAATTTGTTCAGTTGTGACCAGAAGGATAAACCAAAGGCAGCATGAACGTAAAGTATAACCTCATAAACATTCGTTTCGTGCTTACTGGCGACTCATCAGTAGGAGCCGGTATTACGCCCTTTAACCACTATATACTAGGTCGAAGAATGTAGAATAATAGGACGGTACAATCATCTAGACGAATGTGTAAACCTGCAATAGTGAAGCTGACATCATATAAAGTCTACGACAATGCGATTTCAACGCTAACTCACACAATATAATACATATACCGAGTCTGTAAAGGATACTAACACTATGGCTATTGTGTTAGTAACCGATACCAACATTATTGTACCGAAAAGGTACATGGCACTAACACTATGGTTTCCGAGTCGGTACATGATACCAACCTGATGGATATAAATTTATGCTAAAGTTCACCCAAATTGAGAATTACAACAATTTCCGAACACCTGTTACTCCAGTTAAACCATACACTCTGGCCTTCATCGATATCAGTTATCACATTTCGCGGTAAACATGACATCATTCAATTCAATATATTACAGTTAAATACTGTTTGTTGCGAAGATCTAATATATATTCAAGTATGTATTAGGTGTTGCGAACCTAGTAACAAATTAGTTCAGTTGTGACCAGAAGGATAAACGGAAAGTATAATCTCATGCACATTTGTTTCGTGCTACTGGCGACTCATAAGTAGGTGCTCAGAAATAGTTGTAATTCTCAATTTCGCTGAACTATAGCATAAATTGATATCCATCATGTTCGTACCATGTACCGACTCGGCAACAATAGTGTTAGTACCATGTACCTTTCCGTAGTTCAATGTTGTTATCGATTACTAACACAATACCCATAGCGTTAGTATGACTTACAGACTCGGTATACATATTTTATAAAGTGAATTAGCTGGAAGTTGTATTTTCGAGACATTCCTCATCCAAATATATAGTGGTTAAAGGACGTAATACCGGCTCCTACTGATGAGTCGCCAGTAAGCAAAAAACGAATGTGCATGAGATTATACATTCCGTTCATGCTGTCTTTGGTTTATCCTTCTGGTCACAACCGAACTAATTTTTTACTAGGTTCGCAACACCTAATAAATAATTGCATATGTATTAGTTCTCCGCAACAATTGTTGTAATTCTCAATTTCGGTGAACTTTAGCATAAATTGATATCCATCAGGTTGGTATCATGTGCCGACTCGGCAATCATAGTGTTAGTACCATGCACCTTTTCGGTACTCCAATTTTGGTATCGGTTACTAACACAATAGCCATAGTGTTAGTATCCTTTACAGACTCGGTATATATATTAGATAGTGCGAGTTAGCGTTGAAGTCGCAGTGTCGTTGACTTTATATGATGTTAGCTTAAATTTTGCAGGTTTACACATTCGTCTAGGAGATTGTACCGTCGTATTATCCCACATTCTTCGACCAAATATTTAGTGGTTAAAGGGCGTAATACCGGTTCCTACTGATGAGTCGCCAGTAAGCACGAAACGAATGTGCATGAGATTATACTTTCCGTTCATGCTGCCTTTGGTTTATCCTTCTGGCCACAACTGAACTAATTTGTTACTAGGTTCGCAACACCTAATACATACTTGCATATATATTAGTTCTTCGCAACAAACAGTATTTAACTGTAATATATTGAATTGAATGATGTCATACTTACCGCGAAATGTGATAACTGATATCGATCAAGGCCAGAGTGTATGGATTTACTGGAGTAACAGGTGTTCAGAAATTGTTGTAATTCTCAATTTCGGTGAACTATAGCATAAATTGATATCCATCATGTTGGTACCATGTTCCGACTCGGAAACCATAGTGTTAGTACCATGTACCTTTTCGGTACAATAATGTTGGTATCGGTTACTAACACAATAGCCATAGTGTTAGTATCCTTTACAGACTCGGTATATATATGATATAGAGTGAGTTAGCTGGAAGTCGCATTTTCGAGTCTTTGTATGATGTTAGTTTCACATTTGTCCAGGAGATTGTACCGTCCTATTATCCCGCATTCCTCATTCAAATATATAGTTAGATAAAAGGCGTAATACCGGCTGCTACTGATCGCCAGTGAGCATGAAACGAATTTGCATGAGATTTGACTGTGTTGTTAAAATGTGTATAGTTAGTGTGAACGCAGTTAGCAAGTTTTCAGAAACGCTTGGGCTGGTGCTGGGGTATCCGTAACTACAGCCAAAAGTGTATTTACCAGTAACTATAACGCTATAACAATGAAGCCTAGCAAGCATAAAGTTGTATTTGAAGCATGAAACGCATCGACACATAGCAACCGTAACAATAAGAGGACACTGCAACTCGATCTAGAAGCTTCATCAGGAATACAGCGAAGAATAGTTAAAACTGGCCTTATAATGTTAGTAAAGCCTAACAAGTTCTTCCATTTACACGCACAGATCTGATATACTAGTGGTGGTCATTCCGTCAAGAGAATGTCAACGCCTCCAATCTCAGAAGCTTACATCATCAAGTACATGAAAACTAGCGAAATAACACAATAAACCTGGCAATCGACGATGTGGCCTCTAGATAGTGTTACGAGACCAAAAACAAGATTACTTTTGATAGTTACTATAAAGTGTAGACACGAGAGTGCCCAAAAATGACGAGAATCGTTGGCTTGCATTTGAAATCATTCAAGCTCGGAGGAATGGAGGTTCATAAAGGCATCAACGGACTTACTATTATGATTTTGAATGAGTAATCCTTCCCAATGAAGAAGACAACGGTCGTTATGATTATTATATCGGAAGAATAATTTTTGTGCGGCGACGACCATAAATTTGTTGCAACTTTTATCCACATTCAATAAACTTTATTGAATTAACCTATCAAATATTACGCGGCTAATGACAAAAAATGTTTAGATGTAGTGATCGTATTCAATATAATCACCAATCCCACAGTACGTAACCAGTTGCAAAAAATAGCTGAACTAAGGTAACACACGTTTTCTAACGTGTTTCGACATTCTATGAGCATAATTAGAACCGGACTGCAAACTGACAATCAAGGATCAAACTGAAATCTATAATCTTACGTAAATCTGAAATGTAGCTCTCATATACGTTGAAACCAAGTAGTTTCTCACATAACGACCCCTCAACCTTGCTACGGGAGCAATTTCGAAACAGTTTTATGATGAATATATATATACCTCAAATCAATGTAATTTCCAAAATTTATATTGTCTGTTGTATGACAGATCAGTAGTGTTTAGTTAGAACTTCCGATATTAAGGGATTCCAAATATGTCACACCTGAAAGAAAAGTTAATTAGAAAACAGAAGTCGATATATGACTTAAAATTGCGTTTAGTATGTCGCATGGGGGCGAAATGGATACTGTCATAGACTTCGAAGCAGACACGTTCAGGTTCGTATCTCGTCCACGGCAAATTCTGGACAGTACTCGGAGAGCTCTCAATAATGACAAAACCGTTCTACCAGATTCAATTTCGAGTTCATAATAACAATATATATAATTTAAATTAAGCACATACCATATTAAATTGTTCACGCGACATAAGTTGAGAAAAGACACGCATATTTTGTAGCGGAGGTTGTGATGATGATAGCTTTGCGCATTTCTGTAGGAATTCCATCAATTCCCTGCCAAAATCAATAAATAAATTTTAACCATATTTTCATGGCAGCCGACCTATTGCAGATACATCTTAAACGGTTATCCAATGCAAACAAATAAAAAATATTTGGCTAATATAAGCATTAAGCAATTTTCTATGGTAAACGAACCCAAATGAAACAATATTGCATACAATTTGGCTTGTGGATAAACTTTCTGATGTTGGGAGAGCGGGCTCCACCTAGCCGTATAGGCCACGTTAGCTAGTATCCTGTCAGTACTACCGAGCTACAACCATACTATCGTATGGAAAAATATTTGAATTCACTGTTATTCTAATAATATGTGTGTTTGCGCGCTTTATAACTCGTAAGATTATACTAGTCCCGCAAAACCTATGTTAGACTTCATAATAACAAGCTGGCTAATGAAGGGCAATCAAACTGCCTCAATTCCCCACTACGTATGGAAAACACAGAGTTCAAATAAATATGGATGTAATGGTTATGCGGTAGTGTAGTGTGAGCATATTTTGTTGGTGTAACGAAGTGCAATCCCAGTAGTATTAATAGTAATCAGCATTATTATCATCATCACAGACAGCAATACGAGTATTTAGTAAATGGTGCTTCACTGCCGTATGGCCCGTAGCCATAGAAATTCCGGCTTGACGACCGGCGGGCTCAAGCTAGTCGACCCGGGATTGGTAACATGAACCTTGCCGGGCCATAAAGGGACAGCCATCATCCCGTTTCATGTGAAGCCTCGAGTTTGGTCTAACTGCACTGTAACTTTTTGTTAAATGTGTAGTGACGGAATGAGAGCAAGCGTTCCAGACGTGAGGGGCAAGTTTCGGCTGCTGAAGGAAACTCTGGCCACTGGCATCTGGGCAGATAGTTCTCATCAGCTTTGGTTGGCAGACTATCTAGGAGAAGGAAAACTCAGAATAAAAACCATCACTAGGAATGGGCGACCTAGTGTTCTTTTACAGTCGACATATAACCATGACAAGTACAACTTACAATAATTACATACTGCATCGGCCGTCGCGCAGTATAAAAAGGGTCGCCTTATCTGCTGAGCCGTGCAGGGTGGATAAGCGAAAACAGGCTACTGCAGGCAACTCCAACTCTATCTTCGATTCTGCGTCCTTTCCTTACCCTTCCTCTTCTCAATCTTACAATAACACTCTTTTAGATACTATAAATATGGTTGGTTTAGATCATAACACTGAGCTCAATACTAGGTTGCCAAATATCGAAAATGGTTCTAGTAGACGATCATTCATTAAACCTAAGTTAGGTTTTAACGTAGGCGCATTTAATGTGCGAACATTAAAACAACTTGGACAGCAAGAATCTCTTGCTCGTACGTTGGATAAATTAGAAATCGACATATGTTGCGTATCTGAAACCAGAGTACAGGATCCTACGTGTATTACAGAACTAGTTGCACCATTCCTATCTACGCGTTATTGGCTTCGAACATCTGGTTCCACAGAGTCCTCTCAAGCCGGTAAATAGGGCGTTGGTATTGCCCTTACCGCGCGAGCTGAAGCTTGCTTAATTGAATGGATCCCTTTAATAGTCGATTGTGTGCGGCACATTTAAATACATCTACCAAAATCAAAGCAAAAAACCGTTATCATCGTTGCCTCTTCGTTGTATCTGCATATGCTCCTACCGATGGCAGCACAGAAGAAAGCAAGGACGTTTTTTACTCCGAACTAAGCTCCTTACTAAGTAGAGCACGAAGTTCAGATATGGTCTTGGTTATTGGTGACATGAATGCACTTGTTATGTGCTTAAGTAATGCAGAATTTCATTTATGTGGAAGATATACTTTAAGCTCGACTCGCAATGATAATGGTGAACGGCTTTTGGATAGCTGCGCTGAACATTGACTATATTTAAGTAGTACAAATTTCAGACGTAGTGTTAGACGTTGTGCTACATGGCGTCCTCCAGCACCCGGACAACGGTGGATTCAAATAGATCATGTAGCAATTAGTTATAGATGGCGTGGTTGCATCCAGGATTGCCGCTCTTTTTGGAACACTTATGTCGACTCGGACCATGCACTTATCCGTTGTAGATTTGCTCTAAAATTTTCCGGGAAAATAATTAAAAAATAATCCCCAAATTGATGTAGGCAAACTCGAACAACCGTCCTTCCGACAAAACTATGAAAATAATCTAAAGGCTAATCTAACTGGTCTGAATAGCGAAAATCCGAATATACTTTGGTCCAAGATACGTTCCACTATGCACAATGCAGGTACTACTGTATGTGGCATAGCAGGCCCCCGTAGAAATAATCACTGGCTCTCTGTAAAATCTATGGAGATACTCGAAATTATGCGCCAAATTCCACCTGGCTCGAATCATAATAATACCCGTCACAATATAAAACGCCAATTTAAGCGCGGTCTAAAAGGCGATCTCGAAAACGTTTGGAACAGAAAGGCTGAAGAAATGGAAGTAGCTTTCGCGTCCGGTAATAGTCGCTGTTTGTTCCAACTTATCCGCGCAACAGGTCCGAGAAAGTTAAAAGTTAGCGAAACTATAAATGATAGTAACAACGAATTAATAACCGATAAAATAAGTCATCTTGACAGGTGGGCTGAACACTTTAGAGATCAATTTTCTTGGCCACCCGCGTCAGTTCCGATTCCCGAAAGCGATGCAAAGCGCCGCAAAGCCGCAGGCCCCGATGATTTACTTCCGGGATTGTTTAAGGATGGTTGTGATATAATTTCAGGAGAGCTGACCAAACGTTTTCATACTATATGGAATGAGGAAACCGTACCACTTGACTGAAAATGAGTCGACCATCATTCATCTTCAAATACGGGAATCGTAATTCGTGCGATAACCGTTGTGGTATAAGTTTGACTCCGGTCGTATCAAGGTTATTTGCTTCGATTATACTACGTCGTCTTAGCGCTTCACGTGAATCACATACAAGAGAAGAACAGGCCGGATTCCGCACAGGACGAGGTTGTATAGATGATATTTTTAAAGGTCGTGTTTACAATGCATCTGTACGTGCAGTCTTACTATACGCTAGTGAAACTTGGCCTCTTAGAGTTGATAATCTGAGACGCTTACAGGCATTCGATCATCGTTGTTTGAGAAGTATAGCACATGTTGGCTACCAACAACGAATAACTAACGTTGACATCCATAGACGTATTTTTGGATCTGACAATAAGTGCTCGTCGTTAGAAAAACAAATAAGGCTCCATCAACTTCGTTGGCTCGGTCACGTTTTGCGTATGCCCTCATTCCGATTGCCCAATAGAGCTCTGTTCTCTCACCCAGCACCAAATTGGCGTAAGAAACAAAGTGGGCAGATTTTGACATGGCAGAAACAATTAAAGTCACTTACATCCAAATTGGGTAGTATAGGACCCACTCGTCTGCCGGGATGGGGTCCTCGTGCGCATTACAGTTCTTGGTTAGAAACCCTTAGCGATATTGCATCGAATCGAGCTCAGTGGCGATCTTGTTGCAGATGTCTAGTAGAATCATCTTCGTAACTTTCTTTTCTTGGTAGGGCAAAGTTAGCTGCGAGGTTTGGTTTGTTTATGACGTGATACAGTGAAATCCGCAAGGAAGCTGTATTGCTGAGGCCGCCTTGCCCGAATGCTAACTTGGCCATAATGGTGTTGTGGAGAGGTTTATTTTACCTCATTTCTGTGAGTTTTCCTGATAAATTTACTCAGTGATCTTTCACTATATACACTTGATTACGAATGTTCTTCAAAGATACTTAGAAGTAAAGAATCACATTCTTAGTGTTTATGTGTTGCTGTTTATGGTGCTGGCATTGATTTTCAACAATATAACAAATGTCCTAATATTTTGTTGAATAACACGTTACTGACAGACGTAAATGAACATATTTGGCGCAAGAATGATTGGTTATTTCCAAGATTTCTAGATGTTATATCTTAACTGAATCTGCTTTTGGATAAGTAAGCAAAATCAGAAAATCTTGTTAAATGTACATGACCTGCGCTCTTTTCCGTTGTCAAGAAGTAGTAGAGGACACGTCCGCACTTTTCTTAATCAATCAAGTGGTGAATAGAAGTTTTCTCAAAAGGTTAGATACTGTTTGTTGCGGAGATAAAATATATATGCAAATATGCATTTGGTGTTGCGCAAATAGTAACAAATTATCTCAAATAGGTCAAGAAGTATGAACCATATGAGAGTATACATTCCGTTTATACTGACTTTGATGTATCGGTCCAGTTCTATTTAAACTAATTTGTTTCTAGGTGTGCAACAACTAATACATTATTGAAAATTCTTAATAGGTTGTCCCTAAAAATTGTGATCAAAAGTTAGTGTAGTCAACATTCCTGTTAGAAGAAATCGCCCATCAGTCGAAATTGCTTTTCCTCTGGTTATTTCTGATTGCCGCTGGCTTTTATAACTAGCTGATAAACAATTTTCCTTTCGGCACTCACGAATGAGAATCGAAAATGTTTTTAAAAATTTTAGATGAAACAAATTATTACACTGCATGTTGCCAGCTATAATACAATTTCATCTTGCCAACAAAGGAATACTTTTTTACAAAAATAAAATGAGTTAGAATTATTTAATTATGAAAATTAATCCACGAATTATACTATTTACTAATTTGATACATTAAATAGTAGTTAAAACGAAATTAATTTAAGCATGTATGCTATTATTCAGATTCATAGAAAGAGTGTGCGACCCTGTTCGGTTTGTAATGTGCACAATATATCTCTCACAGATATTGACTAATAATTTCTAGTTTTATCTGAGCAGAGACGATACTATCCTATACATGAAATCACTGGGTTCTAATAGCTAACTCAACAATGAAGTTCGAGTCATATTTGAGCTCCTAACGCTATTAAAACTCCTAGTACATGCATCACTAGATGTCTCAGATAACCAATGCGTAATTTTTTTCTAGCAGAGAGAGGAGCGAAGATATTCGTTGATGCCTCGAATTCAAATGCTGGGGGAAGATAGTGCTCGTCAGCTTACAGCATTAGACCCGCTTAATGATATAAAAATCTCAATCTAAAGTCTACACTGTGCGTTAGGCATGTCTTCAATTTAAATAGGCTTCAGGAGAAAACCTCAGATTCAAATCAACTTCTACCTGCATTACTATCATTTTTGATTTCGTAGAGTACAGGTGCAGTCTTGAAATAAAAAACAGAGCAACACTGAGTATAACTCGCACGATATTCCCAAGAAACTTCATGCTTGCGCCCATTAAACCGGTTTAGCCTATCACGAGAGTAAATGTAGTGTGTAAATTTCGCAAACATTTCTATAAGAATGATACCATTCGTATGTTGGTTTAATCAAGACCATCTAAGATTCAAATGTCAATGATTATAGTGTATGCATAACTTTTTCATCCTTATCGTTAAATACTTTACGTCACAATTTCATTCAACTCTACATATCCTACTTTTGATTTGTACCTTATCATTTCAATTGTTGGGCCTGTTGGCATTTGTTGCCAAATAAATGTATTATTATTGTGCAGAGAAATATTTCCGTTGACAAAAATAAATCAACATTCTGTACAGACTTTGAAATAAATATGGTTTAACTTAACAGAGTATAATTTGTAAAAAAATATTATAATAAACTCTGGAACATTCATTAAATCCTTTCGTTCAATTTTGCTGTTGGTTTGAACTCGTTTGACCTGTCCAGCTACGTTTGGTTATTATTTTACACTAGTCATACGGAACTAAAATTAACATTAACAAATATAATATAAATAAGAAGTTCTTGCTAAAACATATTGGGAACGTCAGAAAATGGAAATTGAAATATTATGTTTTCTGGGACAAATTTCTTTCTAGATTAATCTCATTAGGTGTAGCATTGAACAAAGCACACATATATACATGCATATTCTTATAGTAAAACCGCCTTTGCGAACCATGAATGACGATCTCAATATGAATGACGTTAATGGTCTGACTGGAATGGCTTAGCCAAATCTACACCAATAAGATTAAGTAATCAAACTCAATTGTATATTCTGATTGCAATAGACTAGAAAAGAGTCGCCGCACTCATACAGACCCTAAAATATCACCAATGAGATTCTCGTTAGGAAACTGAGCAGAATCCTCTACAAAAATTGTATTTTGATTTTACGCGTCATTTTCGTTTCATAAAACCTGTTTTTATTTGCTTGTCAAATATTCACTTATAATGTCGTGTATTTATGATTGAATAGACCTGAAATTATGAGTGGTTTTTCATATGCCCAATAATATAACACCATTATAATATATGAACCAAAAATGAATTTATTCAAATCAATAAGCATATAAGTAATTAATATAACGAAATCTGTTGGAAATTACTACGGCTGATAATAATAAGTGAGTTATAGTACTAATTAGATTATCAAAATATCAAACGTTAGAAGACTACCTCTGAGCTTGATGAGGAAAGATGATATAGTTGTCCTTTGTATTTTCAATAATCATTCGATAGCGTGATTCATTCTCAAATATATTTACCAAAATTTCCAGAAGATCACAAATATTTTCACAAATGTGGTTGTCTAATTCAATTGAATCTATTATATAATCCATTAATGTGGAAAACTGTAAGCTGTCCACGAAATACTATTACATAAAATAAACTAACTAGGCGTCTAATGAATAATTGATCAAAGTTGTTATAGCTAAAAATAAACTCAATAAAATAGTTTATAGAACAAAATATACTTCAATGTAATATAAAAAAGACAAATTTATTATTTCATTTATGGCAATAGTCGAGCCAGTTGGCCTTAGATGCCAAATAAATGTATTATTCTTGTTTTTATTAATACCATTAGAAAACGAGAACCTTAAATATAAAAAATGAGCTTAATGCAGATAATTGTGTAATTCAAATTATTAATTTCTTGTAAATTCTTGGCTTAATTACCATATAATGCTACTCAAAAGACTAAATAAAGATGCAAAAAGAGCAGATTCTGTTGGCGACCTTTGTAGAAACCCTTTGGACACAACCATAAGGGGGTTGTAGAGGTTAATTTAATTTTTTGAACATCAGTTAACTCCTCATATAAAAATTATTTAATTTAATTTTTGGAATTTGATGTTATTGCTGGTTTCGTAAAACAATATTGTAATTTTTGAAAAATATTGTAATTTTTTTGGAAGTTCTTTTGTTCATATTGTCGAAGTTTTTGACTTGACTTGTCGAAGCAAAATGAGAGAGTTTTGATCTGAGTTGCTGAATTGCACAAGCGGGTCACTACGTGGTTCCATCTCCAACTCTGCTAATAAATCGTTGTAATCTTCTTGTCGATTGTTCTTTTTAATTATCAGCGAAAAGAACCACAAATTTGCTTTGGGTATTTAAAGTGTATATTTGTTTTAAGGTCTCAATCATTCCGATTCAGTATCCTGTGGATATCAGCGTATCCGGGTAAGCTTACTTATTTAATATAATATATAAATTGCAAGTAATTTAATAATATCATGTCTGGTTTATTAAATACTGAGGATACAGAGCAGTTGGCTAGCGGACTTAAGGATTGTAGATTAAGAGATAGTTCAGAGGAACTTAAGTGTTCCAAGATAGATGATCATTCCGCATATATGGATTTTCCGGGCCTGGCATCCAAGTGACCAAAGGGCCTCTACAAAAAATGGCGACCGCGCCAGGATACTTTATGCGGAAAGATATGATGTAGATGATCGTTTTTGCCGCAATTCTATGGATAGCAATGTTAAGCTCACCATGTACCGACCAGACAACCATTCTGAATTGGTTGAAGAAGCAAAACTTTATTTTAAACTAAAACGGATGACCGACCCTATAGAAAGTTTTGCCTCGGCCTGGTGGTGCTTACCAGAGCAAATAAAAATGAATCTATTTAGATTCAGGAATTTTGTTAATGAGAAATAACCAGAAAATGCATTTGAGCTTCTAGTAGAAGAACTCCATGGACGATATCAACCCGAGTGGATTGAACGGATGACTGACTTATTACGTCAGGAAAAGATGGGAAATCAACTTCCATCGGAATTTTATGACAGACTTATTTCAAAATCCATCGGGCTTGATATATCTGAGGAAGTTATAAATAGTACATTTGTAGCAGAATTGTCTGCTAGACTAAGAGCCACCTTGGATGTATATGATACATTGGAACTAGAGTGGCCAAAGAAGCTCAAAGGATTGGATAAAGTGTATCGTCACAAGGAACCTAAGGAGTATTCAGTAACAGCAGATCCACGTCTTGAGCAACAACTCAGACATCTTCCAGAGAGACTCCTGACCATAGAGAATGAATTAAGTACCCTCCGCAGGGATGTGGGTTGGATAAAAAACAATAAGGAAAGTTCCAACAGAAGTAGGGTAAATTCTTGGAGTCAACGTTCAAATTCCAAGCATTGGAGAGGCGAATCGCGTGAGAGTGTACAAGAACCACGCGAGTGCTGCATATCGCATCGCAAATACGCACAGTTTGGAAAATGTCAGGAGGGGGGATGCACGTTTCAAAAGTTGGGTGGTCCCCGATGGAAAGGAAGTAGTCTTCCTGTAGCCTGGTCGAAGCTGCCGCAAAACTAATGAAACCCCCGCTAATAGGAGCCGTAGGGTGGGGTTGCGCATGCAAGGCTCCAAGGTATGCATATTCGAGGCATACTAAAATCATCGAAGTTAGGTTCGGAAGCTTCGATGGAAGAGACGCGCGGTAATACAGTCCGTAAATCTGTTAGATTTCGGCTGGCAGGTAATCTTAAAGAGGTTGCTGGTTATAGCAACAATAAGTTCGTTATAACTGATGAACTTAGCGGCTTAAATTTTTTAATAGACACGGGTGCAGAGGTGAGCATAGTTCGATCTGATGTGGTGGAAATTGATAGCCCCACATCCGATTACCAACTATGGGCTGCTAATGGAAGTCCAATTGAGGTTAAGGGAGTTAAAGAATTGTCAATGACATTGGGGCAGAAATCTCCATTTACGTGGAATTTTCTGGTCGCTGATATAAAGGATAACATCATTGGGATGGACTTTTTGATCCATTTTAATCTCGCTTTAGATCCCAAATCTAGGACCATTGGACAAAGCACTGGGATAGTGACTTAGGCTGAGACTGGGACCACAGTAGTTAGGTCAGTGAGACTACCCAGACCCGTCGTCGCCGATGACTTGGCGGATGTCATCGAGAAACACCTGGCCGTGTTTCTGCCATTTAATGCTAAACGCAAGGGTTTAAAGACAGGCGTAGAACACCAAATCGAGTTGGTGGAACCACTATCTTGTTCGCCGAAGGCTCAACCGTTAGCACAACATAAGCAGCAGGTTGCTATTGAAGAATTTAAGCGGTTGAGAGAAGAAGTAATTTGTAGGCGTTCAAATTCCAACTTTGCATCTCCAATAGTGGTTGTTCCCAAACCTGAACCAGGTCAATGGAGGGTTTGTGGTAACTATCGTCTATTGAATTCGGTAACGAAAGGTGATTCGTATCCTCTACCGAACCAGAGTACTTTGCTCAGGGATATAATGGGGGTATTAGGTATATACAAAGTTAGATCTGCAGAAGGCGTACTATCAAGTACCTATGGAGGCAGAATCTCTACCGCTCACAGCGGTGCGATTCCCTGGAGGAGGATCGCATGAATTCGTATGTATGCCTTTTGGGTTGAAGAATGCAAGTCAGACATTCCAGCGTCTGACAGAGGAAGTTCTTCAAGACTGTTCATTTGCTAGACTATATATAGATGACATCATTATATATAGTCAATCTCGTGAGGAACACCGGGAGCATTTGGACATCGTTTTGTCTAAGCTGGAACATTATGGATTGGTAGTGAAACCAGAAAAGAGAAGAATTGGTTGCTCTACCATAAAATATCTTGGACACACCATTTCCAAGGATGGAATCAAGCCATTGAAAGATAAGGTACAAGGAATCAAGGATGTGCCAGAACCCAGATCTGTACGCCAGTTGCGTAGATTTTTGGGCATAATTAGCTACTATCGTCGTTTCATACCAGGTTTAGCTGGAATTGTGGAGTCGCTAACTCGACATTTAGTTCGTGAACGGCGCACGATGAAGAAGTCCTGGCCTATTAATTTTTGCCAAGGCGACAACGAAAAATTCCAGAGGGCCAAATATCTGTTAAGCCAAATAACCACATTAGCACCTGTGGATTGGACTAAGCCGTTTGAGCTGGTCACAGATGCTTCTGATGTAGCCATAGGAGCAGTGTTACATCAACGAGAAAATGGTATAGTCAAGCCGATTGGATTCTATAGTCGGAAACTCCAAGATCGCGAGAAGCGATATGACACGCTTGGAAAGGAGTTACTAGCAGTTTATTCTGCAGTGTTGCATTTTGAGCACTACCTAGATGGACATCAGTTTATGATATTAACTGATCATAAACCGTTGTTGAGTATCCTTGGGAGAGCGAATAGGCTAAATTATTCTCGGCGGGTGAATTCACAAATAACCCGACTCGCAGAATTTGATTTTACCATTAGTCATATCTCAGGAAAAGAGAATGTGGTAGCAGATGCACTCAGCCGACCAGACGTATCAGATGAAGATATGATTCGTTCAGAGCCACTCGTGAGCTCAATTTTATCTTCTAATGATTTTGTCCAGCAATTGATGGTAGCACAAGGTCTTGATCCTTTAGTAGCTGTGTTGGAAAAGAATCCTACATATACACACAGGAAGATTGGAGATAAGTGGTTATAATGTGAAATCTCCAGGAGCCAGTCTAGACCTTATGTACCGCTAGAATTAAGGTATAATTTAATTCAGCAGCTACATGAATTCAGTCATCCTTCCATTAAGGCAAATATCAGGATGGTCACTGATAGATAGGTATGGCCTAAGATGTCGAAAGACATAAGAGCCTGGGTAAGGACATGTGCACGGTTTCAAACTTGTAAAGTTTGGCGTCATACCAAAACTGAAATTAAAACGATTGGTATACCAGCGATTCGTTTCATGCATGTTCATATTGATATAGTAGAAAGCCTGAGATTTCTGGCCAAAAGTTTTTACTCACGATTGTCGATCGGTTTGAGGTAGCAATCCTGAAGCAAATGACAGTTCAAGAGGTCTTACTTATGTTCTTGCATAATTGGGTGTCGCGGTTGAGGCGTTTCTCTAAGCCACTGTGGCAATTGACTGTAAATTTTGTAAATTTTCTAAAAATAGAATAACTTTCCAGCAACATATTTCACCAAAGGAAGAGAGATCGCTAAATGTCCAGATATAGTTCCAACTTCATGAATCTTCCTAAATGGGTTTATATAAGCACATGTCCACTGGTTCAAACGGAAAAATTTATGCATTAGCATATCCTCCGAAACCATAAAGTTTGCCAGTCTGGAGGCTCCAACCCTATTAGTAAATGAGAACCCCAAAGATGCCACGTCGTTTTCAGTTTTAATATACCCATTTGAATCTGATAAGCTCGAGTTCTCGTTCACATCTATTAAATTCATGCTTTCTATATCTTGAGCTAATTTGCTTCTGTCCTCAAACTGAAGATTATCTTCCATGCTGATCGTACTTAATTATTAATTTGATAACTTAGTATTAGGCACCGGACTGTGTACTTCTTACATAGCAAAACATCCGATCAATTAAACTGAAAAGAAATAAGTCATGAAAACCAGAATTATTAAATTACCTGTTCCAGAACGTTCCCAATATGTACGATTCAGAAGACAAAACAATATCAGGTGTATATTGTGAAAATCCAGTAATTATACATTGGAGAAAAGAAACAAATGCAGATTGTTTAAGAAAGACAGGCCAGTCCAGTGCAGATCACCAAAACTGAAATTACGCACAATTCATTTTATATATACTGTCAAGTATTTAAACAAAGAGTATTCTATAAAAGAAACAAATAATTTCTCTTTAAATCATATTTGATTCAATCAGACAAGGTGGTTTAAATTTATCAATAAATTTTGTCGGAGGAAATATCTTCTTCTACATCATTTAATGCATTTTAGGCACTATTAAAGGTGTGGAGATTAATTTAATTTTTTGGACATCAATTAACTCCTCATATAAAAATAAATCAATTTTATTTTTGGACATTTGATGTTATTGCTGGTTTCGTAAAACAATATTGTAATTTTTGAAAAATATTGTAATTTTTTTGGAAGTTCTTTTGTTCATATTGTCGAAGTTTTGGACTTGTCTTGTGGAAGGAAAATGAGAGAGTTTTGATCTGAGTTGCTGAATTGCACAAGCGGGACACTGCGTGGTTCCATCTCCGACTTTTTTATTAATAAATCGTTGTAATCTTCTTGTCGATTGTTCTTTTTAATTATCAGCGAAAAGAACCACAAATTTGCTCTGGGTATTTAAAGTGTATATTTGTGTTAAGGTCTCAATCATTCCGATTCAGTAACTTGTGGATATCAGCGTATCCTGGTAAGCTTACTTATTTAATATAATATATCAATTGCAAGTAATTTAATAATATAATGTCTGGTTTATTAAATACTGAGGATACAGAGCAGTTGGCTAGCGGACTTATGGATTGTAGCTTAAGAGATAGTTCAGAGGAACTTAAGTGTTCCAAGATAGATGATCATTCCGCATATATGGATTTTCCGGGCCTGGCATCCAAGAGACCCTCTTATGGTAGTGACCTAAGGGCCTCTACAAAAAATGGCGACCGCGCCAGGATCCTCTATGCGGAAAGATATGATGTAGATGATCGTTTTTGCCGCAATTCTATGGATAGTAATGTTAAGCTCACCATGTACAGACCAAACAACCATTCTGAATGGGTCGAAGAAGCAAAATTTTATTTTAAACTAAAACGGATGACCGACCCTATAGAAAGTTTTGCCTCGGCCTGATGGTGCTTACCTGAGCCATTAAAAAAAGAATCTGTTTAGACTCAGGAATTTTGTTACTGAGAACGAACCAGAAAATGCATTTGAGCTTCTAGTAGAAGAACTCCATGGACGATATCAACCGGAGAGGATTGAACGGACTACTGACTTATTACGTCAGGAAAAGATGGGAAATCTACTTCCATCTGAATTTTATGACAGACTAATTTAAAAATCCATCGGGCTTGATATATCTGAGGAAGTTATAAATAGTATATTTGTAGCAGAACTGCCTGCTAGACTAAGAGTTACCTAGGATGTCTATGATACCTTGGAACTAGAGTGGCCAAAGAAGCTCAAAGGGTTGGACAAAGTGTATCGTCAGAAGGAACCTAAGGTGTATGCAGTAACCGCAGATTCACGCCTTGAGCAGCAACTCAGACATCTTTCAGAGAGACTACTGACCATAGAGAATGAATTAAGTACCCCCCGCAGGGATGTGGATTGGATAAAAAACAATAAGGAAAGTTCCAACAGAAGTAGGATAAATTCTCGGAGTCAACGTTCAAATTCCAAGCATTGGAGAGGCGAATCGCGTGAGAGTGTACAAGGACCACGCGAGTGCTGCATATCGCATCGCAAATACGCCCAGTTTGGAAAATGTCAGGAGGGGGATGCACGTTTCCAAAGTTGGGTGGTCCCCGATGGAAAGGAAAGTGTCTTCCTGTAGCCTGGTCGAAGCTGCCGCAAAACTAATAAAGCCCCCGCTATTAGGAGCCGTAGGGGGGGGTTGCGCATGCAAGGCTCTAAGGTTTGCATATTCGAGGCATACTAAAATCATCGAAGTTAGGTTCGGAAGCTGCGATGGAAGAGACGCGCGGTAATACAGTCCGTAAATCTGTTAGATTTCGGCTGGCAGGTAATCTTAAAGAGGTGGCTGTTTATAGCAACAATAAAATCGTTATAACTGATGAACTTAGCGGCTTAAATTTCTTAATAGACACGGGTGCAGAGGTGAGCATAGTTCGATCTGATGTGGTGGAAATTGATAGCCCCACATTCGATTACCAACTATGGGCTGCTAATGGAAGTCCAATTGAGGTAAAGGGAGTTAAAGAAATGTCAGTGACATTGGGGCAGAAATCTCCATTTACGTGGAATTTTTTGGTCGCTGATATAAAGGATTACATCATTGGGATGGACATTTTGATCCATTTTAATCACGCTTTAGATCCCAAATCTAGGTCCAATGGACAAAGTACTGGGATAGTGACTGATGCTGAGACTGAGACTTCAGTAGTTAGGTCAGTGAGACTACCCAGACACGTCGTCGCCGATGACTTGGTGGAAGTCATTGATAAACACCTGGCCGTGTTTCAGCCATACAATGCTAAACGCAAGAGTTTAAAAACAGTCATAGAACACCAAATCGAGTTGATGGAACCACTATCTTGTTCGCCGAAGGCTCAACCGTTAGCACAACATAAACAGCAGGTTGCTAATGAAGAATTTAAGTGGTTGAGAGGAGAAGGAATTTGGAGGCGTTCAAATTCCAACTTTGCATCTCCAATAGTGGTTGTTCCCAAACCTGAACCAGGTCAATGGAGGGTTTGTGGTAACTATCGTCTATTGAATTCGGTAAAGAAAGGTGATTCGTATCCTTTACTAAACCAGAGTACTTTGCTCAGGGATATAATGGGGTATGAGGTATATATAACGTTGGATCTGCAGAAGGCGTACTATCAAGTACCTATGGAGGCAGAATCTATACCGCTCACTGCAGTGCGATTCCCTGGAGGAAGATCGCATGAATTAGTATGTATGCCTTTTGCGTTGAAGAATGCAAGTCAGACATTCCAGCGTCTGACAGAGGAAGTTCTTCAAGACTGTTCATTTTCTAGAGTGTATATAAATGACATCATTATATATAGCCAATCTCGGGAGGAACACCGGGAGCATTTGGACATCGTTTTGTCTAAGCTGGAACATTATGGATTAGTAGTGAAAGCAGAAAAGACCAGAATTGGTTGCTCTACCATAAAATATCTTGGACACACCATTCCCAAGGATGGAATCAAGCCATTGGAAGATAAGGTACAAGCAATCAAGGATGTGCCAGAACCCAGAACTGTACGCCAGTTGCGTAGATATTTGGGCATGATTAGCTACTATCGTCGTTTCATACCAGGATTAGCAGGAATTTTGGGGTCGCTAACTCGACATTTAGTTCGTGAACGGAGCACGATCAAGAAGTCCTGGCCTATTAATTTTAGCCAAGACGACAAGGAAAAATTCCAGAGGGCCAAAGATCTGTTAAGCCAAATAACCACATTAGCACCTGTGGATTGAACTAAGCCGTTTGAGCTGGTCACAGATGCTTCTGATGTAGCCATAGGAGCAGTGTTACATCAACGGAATAATGGTATAGTCAAGCCGATAGGATTCTATAGTCGGAAACTCCAAGATCGCGAGAAGCGATATGATACGCTTGGAAAGGAGTTACTAGCAGTTTATTCTTCAGTGTTGCATTTTGAGCACTTCCTAGATGGACATCAGTTTATGATATTAACTGATCATAAACCGTTGTTGGGAAAGCGAATAGGCTAAATTATTCTCGGCGGGTGAATTCACAAATAACCCGACTCGCAGAATTCGATTTTATCATTAGTCATATCTCAGGAAAAGATAATGTGGTGGTAGATACTCTCAGTAGACCAGACGTATCAGATGAAGATATGATTCGTTCAGAGTCACTCGTATGCTCTATTGTATCTTCTAATGATTTTGTCCAGCAATTGATGGAAGCACAAGGTCTTGATCCTTTAGTAGCTGTGTTGGAAAAGAATCCTGCATATACTCGCAGGAAGATTGTAGATAAGTGGTTATTATGTGAAATCTCCAGGAGCCAACCTAGACCTTATGTACCGCTAGAATTAAGGTAAAAGGTAATTCAGCAGCTACATGAATTCAGTCATCCTTCTATTAAGGCAACTATCAGGATGGTCACTGATAGGTATTTAAGTCCAAAGATGTCGAAAGACATAAGAGCCTGGGTAAGGACATGTGCCCGGTGTCAAACTTGTAAAGTTTGGCGTCATACCAAAACTGAAATTAAAACGATTGGTATACCAGCGGGTCGATTCATGCATGTTCATATTGATATAGTAGAAATGCCTGAGATTTCCGGCCAAAAGTATTTACTCACGATGGTCGATCGGTTCAGTCGTCAGTTTGAGGTAGCAATCCTGAAAGACATGACAGCTCAAGAGGTCTTACTTATGTTCTTGCATAATTGGGTGTCGCGATATGGTGTACCGGTAAGGGTAACTACTGATCGTGGTAGTTAGTTTATGTCTGAACTGTTTATCAGATCATTGAATACAATTGGGATACAAGTAAGACACATATGTGCTTATAATCCCAGAGCTAATGGGATGGTTGTGAGACTGCATAGGGAGCTGAAGGCTGCATTACGCTGCACCAGTGCATCCAGTTGGATACATGATTTGGTCATAGTTTCGTTGGCAATGCGAAACAGATACAGAGTTCAGTTAGGAACATCCATAGATGAAGAGCCATTGAGGTTACCTGGAGATCTTCTAATAGAAGCTCTAAGTTGTCTCGATTGGGCCTCTAGTTCAGTAGATTGGTTTGATGGAGCATAGAGAGATAAAATGATTCATTTAGCTCCAACCAAAACTAGAAGTCCAAAGTCCAAATGCTATGTATCTTTAGATTTAAAGCTGGCATCTCATGTATATATAATTAACGAAAACAGACAGAATTGTCTGACTCCATTCTATAAGGGGCCATTTAAAGTCAATCACATGATAGAGAAAAATCCATTTATAGAAGTAAATGGCACAGTAGAATGTGTAATACTGGATCGCTGCATTCCACAGTTTATTTGGACGGAGTGGGAGACTAAAGAACAGTATTCACCGAAGTATCAAGAAGTTGAGGCGAGATGTGACTCAGAAGTTGGTGAGAGAAACAAAGAGTCGAATAAATATGGAAAAGAATTAAAGATTAAAACCAAGACAACTGAGAATAAAGAAGAAAATATGAATATGAAATCTAGTGAAGCACCAGCACAACTTGTTGAGACTCCTTCTGGAAGAGTCATCAAGAAACCGAAGAATGAGTACTACATCATGTATGGTTAATCATCTTAAACATGAGGGTGTATGAGGAGATTAATTTAATTTTTTGGACATCAATTAACTCCTCATATAAAAATAAATCAATTTTATTTTTGGACATTTGATGTTATTGCTTGTTTCGTAAAACAATATTGTAATTTCTGAAAAATATTGTAATTTGTTTTCGAAGTTCTTTTGTTCATATTGTCGAAGTTTTTGACTTGTCTTGTCGAAGGAAAATGAGAGAGTTTTGATCTGAGTTACTGAATTGCACAAGCGGGACACTGCGTGGTTCCATCTCCAACTCTGCTAATAAATCGTTGTAATCTTCTTGTCGATTGTTCTTTTTAATTATCAGCGAAAAGAACCACAAATTTGCTTCGGGTATTTAATGTGAATATATTGTTCTGATTCAGTAACCTGTGGATATCAGCGTATCCTGGTAAGCTTACTTATTTAATATAATATATAAATTGCAAGTAATTTAATAATATTATGGCTGGTTTATTAAATATTGAGGATAGAGAGCATTTGGCTAGTGGAGTTAAGGATTGTAGCTTAAGAGATAGTTCAGAGAAACTTAAGTGTTACAAGATAGATGATCATTCTGCATATATGGATTTTCCGGGCCTGGCATCCAAGAGACCCCCTTATGGTAGTGACCAAAGGGCCTCTACAAGTCTCTTGGATGCCAGACCCGGAAAATCCATATATGCGGAATGATCATCTGTCTTGGAACACTTAAGTTCCTCTGAACTATCTCTTAATCTACAATCCTTAAGTCCACTAGCCAACTGCTCTGTATCCTCAGTATTTAATAAACCAGCCATAATATTATTAAATTACTTGCAATTTATATATTATATTAAATAAGTAAGCTTACCAGGATACGCTGATATCCACAGATTACTGAACCAGAATGATTGAGACCTTAAAACAAATATTCACGTTAAATACCCGAAGCAAATTTGTGGTTCTTTTCGCTGATAATTAAAAAGAACAATCGACAAGAAGATTACAATGATTTATTAGCAAAGAGTTGGAGATGGAACCACGCAGTGTCCCGCTTGTGCAATTCAGCAACTCAGATCAAAACTCTCTCATTTTCCTTCGACAAGACAAGTCAAAAACTTCGACAATATGAACAAAAGAACTTCCAAAAAAATTACAATATTTTTCAAAAATTACAATATTGTTTTACGAAACCAGCAATTACATCAAATGTCCAAAAATAAAATTGATTTATTTTTATATGAGGAGTTAATTGGTACCAAAAATTTAAATTAATCTCCACACCTTTAATTGTGCCTAAAATGCATTAAATGGTGTAGAAGAAGATATTTCCTCCGACAACATTTATTGATAAATTTAAATCACCTTGTCTGATTGAAACAAATATTATTTAAAGAGAAATTATTCGTTTCTTTTCTAGAATACTCTTTGTTTAAATACTTGACAGTATATATACTTTTGAATTGTGCGTAATTTCAGTTTTGGTGATCTGTACTTGACTGGCCTGAATTTCCTAAACAATCTGCATTTGTTTCTTTTCTCCAATGTATAAGTACTGGATTTTCACAATATACACCTGATATTGTTTTGTCTTCTGAATCGTACATATTGGGAACGTTCTGGAACAGGTAATTTAATAATTCTGGTTTTCATGACTTATTTCTTTTCAGTTTAATTGATCGGATGTTTTGCTATGTAAGAAGTACACAGTCCGGTGCCTAATACTAAGTTATCAAATTAATAATTAAGTACGATCAGCATGGAAGATAATCTTCAGTTTGAGGACAGAAGCAAATTAGCTCAAGATATAGAAAGCATGAATTTAATAGATGTGAACGAGAACTCGAGCTTATCAGATTCAAATGGGTATATTAAAACTGAAAACGACGTGGCATCTTTGGGGTTCTCATTTACTAATAGGGTTGGAGCCTCCAGACTGGCATACTTTATGGTTTCGGAGGATGTGCTAATGCATAAATTTTTCCGTATGAACCAGTTGACAGGTGCTTATATAGACCCATTTAGGAAGATTCATGAAGTTGGAACTATATATGGACATTTAGCGATCTCTCTACCTTTGGTGAAAAATGTTGCGGGAAAGTTATTCTATTTTTAGAAAATTTACAAAATTTACAATCAATAGCCAAAGTGGCTTAGAGAAACGCCTCAACCGCGACACCCAATTATGCAAGAACATAAGTAAGACCTCTTGAACTGTCATTTGCTTCAGGATTGCTACCTCAAACCGATCGACAATCGTGAGTAAAAACTTTTGGCCAGAAATCTCAGGCTTTCTACTATATCAATATGAACATGCATGAAACGAATCGCTGGTATACCAATCGTTTTAATTTCAGTTTTGGTATGACGCCAAACTTTACAAGTTTGAAACCGTGCACATGTCCTTACCCAGGCTCTTATGTCTTTCGACATCTTAGGCCATACCTATCTATCAGTGACCATCCTGATATTTGCCTTAATGGAAGGATGACTGAATTCATGTAGCTGCTGAATTAAATTATACCTTAATTCTAGCGGTACATAAGGTCTAGACTGGCTCCTGGAGATTTCACATTATAACCACTTATCTCCAATCTTCCTGTGTGTATATGTAGGATTCTTTTCCAACACAGCTACTAAAGGATCAAGACCTTGTGCTACCATCAATTGCTGGACAAAATCATTAGAAGATAAAATTGAGCTCACGAGTGGCTCTGAACGAATCATATCTTCATCTGATACGTCTGGTCTACTGAGAGTATCTGCTACCACATTACCTTTTCCTGAGATATGACTAATGATAAAATCAAATTCTGCGAGTCGGGTTATTTGTGAATTCACCCGCCGAGAATAATTTAGCCTATTCGCTTTCCCAAGGATACTCAACAACGGTTTATGATCAGTTAATATCATAAACTGATGTCCATCTAGGTAGTGCTCAAAATGCAACACTGCAGAATAAACTGCTAGTAACTCCTTTCCAAGCGTGTCATATCGCTTCTCGCGATCTTGGAGTTTCCGACTATAGAATCCAATCGGCTTGACTATACCATTTTCTCGTTGATGTAACACTGCTCCTATGGCTACATCAGAAGCATCTGTGACCAGCTCAAACGGCTTAGTCCAATCCACAGGTGCTAATGTGGTTATTTGGCTTAACAGATCTTTGGCCCTCTGGAATTTTTCGTTGTCGCCTTGGCTAAAATTAATAGGCCAGGACTTCTTGATCGTGCGCCGTTCACGAACTAAATGTCGAGTTAGCGACTCCGACAATTCCAGCTAAACCTGGTATGAAACGACGATAGTAGCTAATCATGCCCAAAAATCTACGCAACTGGCGTACAGTTCTGGGTTCTGGCACATCCTTGATTGCTTGTACCTTGTCTTCCAAGGGCTTGATTCCATCCTTGGAAATGGTGTGTCCAAGATATTTTACGGTAGAGCAACCAATCCTTCTCTTTTCTGGTTTCACTACCAATCCATAATGTTCCAGCTTAGACAAAACGATGTCCAAATGCTCCCGGTGTTCCTCCCTAGATTGACTATATATAATGATGTCATCTATATACACTCTAGCAAATGAACAGTCTTGAAGAACTTCCTCTGTCAGACGCTGGAATGTCTGACTTGCATTCTTCAACCCAAAAGGCATACATACGAATTCATGCGATCCTCCTCCAGGGAATCGCACAGCTGTGAGCAGTATAGATTCTGCCTCCATAGGTACTTGATAGTACGCCTTCTGCAGATCTAACGTTGTATATACCTCATACCCCCATTATATCCCTGAGCAAAGTACTCTGGTTCGGTAGAGGATACGAATCGCCTTTCGTTACCGAATTCAATAGACGATAGTTACCACAAACCCTCCATTGACCTGGTTCAGGTTTGGGAACAACCACTATTGGAGATGCAAAGTTGGAATTTGAACGCCTACAAATTCCTTCTTCTCTCAACCGCTTAAATTCTTCAATAGCAACCTGCTGCTTATGTTGTGCTAACGGTTGAGCCTTCGGCGAACAAGATAGTGGTTCCACCAACTCGATTTGGTGTTCTACGCCTGTCTTTAAACCCTTGCGTTTAGCATTAAATGGCAGAAACACGGCCAGGTGTTTCTCGATGACATCCGCCAAGTCATCGGCGACGACGGGTCTGGGTAGTCTCACTGACCTAACTACTGAGGTCCCAGTCTCAGCCTAAGTCACTATCCCAGTGCTTTGTCCAATGGTCCTAGATTTGGGATCTAAAGCGAGATTAAAATGGATCAAAAAGTCCATCCCAATGATGTTATCCTTTATATCAGCGACCAGAAAATTCCACGTAAATGGAGATTTCTGCCCCAATGTCATTGACAATTCTTTAACTCCCTTAACCTCAATTGGACTTCCATTAGCAGCCCATAGTTGGTAATCGGATGTGGGGCTATCAATTTCCACCACATCAGATCGAACTATGCTCACCTCTGCACCCGTGTCTATTAAAAAATTTAAGCCGCTAAGTTCATCAGTTATAACGAACTTATTGTTGCTATAACCAGCAACCTCTTTAAGATTACCTGCCAGCCGAAATCTAACAGATTTACGGACTGTATTACCGCGCGTCTCTTCCATCGAAGCTTCCGAACCTAACTTCGATGATTTTAGTATGCCTCGAATATGCATACCTTGGAGCCTTGCATGCGCAACCCCACCCTACGGCTCCTATTAGCGGGGGCTTTCATTAGTTTTGCGGCAGCTTCGACCAGGCTACAGGAAGACTACTTCCTTTCCATCGGGGACCACCCAACTTTGGAAACGTGCATCCCCCCTCCTGACATTTTCCAAACTCGTGCGTATTTGCGATGCGATATGCACCACTCGCGTGGTCCTTGTACACTCTCACGCGATTCGCCTCTCCAATGCTTGGAATTTGAACGTTGACTCCGAGAATTTACCCTACTTCTGTTGGAACTTTCCTTATTGCTTTTTATCCAACCCACATCCCTGCGGAGGGTACTTAATTCATTCTCTATGGTCAGGAGTCTCTCTGAGAGATGTCTGAGTTGCTGCTCCAGGCGTGAATCTGCGGTTACTGCATACACCTTAGGTTCCTTCTGACGATACACTTTGTCCAACCCTTTGAGCTTCTTTGGCCACTCTAGTTCCAATGTATCATATACATCCAAGGTGGCTCTTAGTCTAGCAGGCAATTCTGCTACAAATGTACTATTTATAACTTCCTCAGATATATCAAGCCCGATGGATTTTGAAATAAGTCTGTCATAAAATTCCGATGGAAGTAGATTTCCCATCTTTTCCTGACGTAATAAGTCAGTCATCCGTTCAATCCTCTCGGGTTGATATCGTCCATGGAGTTCTTCTACTAGAAGCTCAAATGCATTTTCTGGTTCGTTCTCAGTAACAAAGTTCCTGAGTCTAAACAGATTCTTTTTTAATGGCTCAGGTAAGCACCACCAGGCCGAGGCAAACCTTTCTATAGGGTCGGTCATCCGTTTTAGTTTAAAATAAAGTTTTGCTTCTTCGACCCATTCAGAATGGTTGTCTGGTCGGTACATGGTGAGCTTAACATTGCTATCCATAGAATTGCGGCAAAAACGATCATCTACATCATATCTTTCCGCATAAAGGATCCTGGCGCGGTCGCCATTTTTTGTAGAGGCCCTTTGGTCACTGCCATAAAGGGGTCTCTTGGATGCCAGGCCCGGAAAATCCATATATGCGGAATGATCATCTATCTTGGAACACTTAAGTTCCTCTGAACTATCTCTTAAGCTACAATCCTTAAGTCCACTAGCCAACTGCTCTGTATCCTCAGTATTTAGTAACCAGCCATAATATTATTAAATTACTTGCAATTTATATATTATATTAAATAAGTAAGCTTACCAGGATACGCTGATATCCACAGGTTACTGAATCGGAATGATTGAGACCTTAAAACAAATATACACTTTAAATACCCAAAGCAAATTTGTGGTTCTTTTCGCTGATAATTAAAAAGAACAATCGACAAGAAGATTACAACGATTTATTCACAAAGAGTCGGAGATGGAACCACGCAGTGTCCCGCTTGTGCAATTCAGCAACTCAGATCAAAACTCTCTCATTTTCCTTCGACAAGACAAGTCAAAAACTTCGACAATATGAACAAAAGAACTTCCAAAAAAATTACAATATTTTTCCAAAATTACAATATTGTTTTACGAAACCAGCAATAACATCAAATGTCCAAAAATAAAATTGATTTATTTTTATATGAGGAGTTAATTGATGTCCAAAAATTCAATTAACCTCCACATACACCCTCATGTTTAAGATGATTAACCATACATGATGTAGTCCTCATTCTTCGGTTTCTTGATGACTCTTCCAGAACGAGTCTCAACAAGTTGTGCTGGTACTTCACTAGATTTCATATTCATATTGCATTGTTCTTTATTCTCAGTTGTCTTGGTTTTAATCTTTACTTCTTTTCCACATTTGTTTGACTCTTCCTTTTTCTCACACATTTCTGAATCACATTGGGCCTCAGCTTCTGGATACTTCGATGGATACTGTTCCTCAGTCTCCTCCTTCGTCCATATAAACTGTGGAATGCAGCGATCCAGTGCTACACATTCTACTTTGCCATTTACTTCTATAAATGCATTTTTGTCAGTCATATGATTGACTTTAAATGGCCCCTTATAGAACGGAGTCAGACAATTCTGTCTGTTCTTGTTAGTTATATATTCATGAGATGCCAGCTTTAAATCTAAAGATACATAGCATTTAGATCTTGGAATTCTAGTTTTGGTTGGAGCTAAACGACTCATTTTATATTTCAATGCTCCAACAAACCAATCTACTGAACTAGAGGCTCAACCGAGACAACTTGGAGCTTCTATAAGAAGATCTCCACGTAATATCAGTGGCTCTCCATAAACAAGTTCTGCTATGGATGTTACTATCTGTGCTCTGTATCTGTTTCGCATTGCAAACAAAACTATGGGTAAATCATATATCCAACTGGATCCACCAGTGCAGCGTAACGCAGCCTTTAGCTCCCTGTGCAGTCTCTCAACCATTCCATTAGCTCCGGGATTATAAGCACATGTGTGTCTTACTTCTATCCCCATTGTATTCAATGATATGATAAACAGTTAAGACATAAACTGACTACCATGATCAGTAGTTACCTTTACCGGTACACCATATCGTGACACCCAATTATGCAAAAACATAAGGAAGACTTCTTGAGCTGTCATGTCCTTCAGGATTGCTACTTCAAACTTACGACTGAAACGGTCAACCCTCGTGAGTAAATACTTCTGGCTAGAAATTTCAGGCATTTCTACTATATCAATATGTACATGCATAAAATGACCCGCTGGTATACAAATCGTTTTAATTTCAGTTTTATTGTGACGCCAAACTTTGCAAGATTGACAACAGGTACATGTCCTTACCCAAGATCTTATATCTTTCGACATCTTAGGCCATACATATATATCAGTGACAATCCTAATATTTGCCTTAATGGAAGGATGACTAAATTCATGCAGCTGTTGAATTACCTTATTCTTTAATTCTAACGGTACATATGGTCTATATTGGCTCCTGGAGATTTCACATAGTAACCACTTATTTCCAATCTTCCTGCGTGTATATGTATGATTCTTTGCCAACACAGCTACTAAAGGATCAAGACCATGTGCTTCCATCAATTGCTGGCCAAAATCATTAGAAGATACAACAGAGCATACGAGTGACTCCGAGCGAATCATATCTTCATCTGATACGTCTGGTCTACTGAGAGTATCTGCCACCACATTCTCTTTCCTGAGATATGATTAATGGTAAAATCAAATTTTGCTAGTCGGGTTATTTGTGAATTCACTCGCCGAGCATAATTAAGCCTATTTGCTTTCCCAAGGATACTTATCAACGGTTTATGATCAGTTAATATCATAAACTGATGTCCATCTAGGTAGTGCTCAAAATGCAGCACTGCAGAATAAACTGCTAGTAACTCCTTTCCAAGCGTATCATATCGCTTCTCGCGATCTTGGAATTTCCGACTATAGAATCCTATCGGCTTGACTATACCATTTTCCCGTTGATGTAACACTGCTCCTATGGCTACATCAGAAGCATCTGTGACCAGATCAAACGGCTTAGTCCAATCCACAGGTGCTAATATGGTTATTTGGCTTAACAGATCTTTGGCCCTCTGGAATTTTTCCTTGTCGTCTTGGCTAAAATTAATAGGCCAGGACTTCTTTATCCTGCTCCAATCACGAACTAAATTTCGAATTAGTGATCCCACAATTCCGGCTAAACTTGGTATGAAACGGCGATAGTAGATAATCATGCCCACAAATCTACGCAACTGGCGTAAAGTTCTGGGTTTTGGCACATTCTTGATTGCTTGTACCTTATCTTCCAAGGGCTCGATTCCATCCTTGGAAATGGTGTGTCCAAGAAATTTTACAGTAGAGCAACTAATCCTGCTCTTTTCTGGTTTCACTAACAATCCATAATGTTCCAGCTTAGACAAAACGACGTCCAAGTGTTCCCGGAGTTCCTCCCTAGATTGACTATATATAATGATGAAATCTATATACATTCTAGCAAATGGACCCTCTTGAAGAACTTCTTCCGTCAGACGCTGGAATGTCTGACTTGCATTCTTCAAACCAAAAGGCATACATAAGAATTTATGCGATCCTCCTCCAGGGAATCGCACTGCTGTGAGCGGTGTAGATTCTGCCTCCATAGGTTCTTGATTGTACGCCTTCTGCAGATCTAATGTTTTATATACCTCATACCCCGTTATATCCCTGAGAAAATTACTCTGGTTTGGTAGGAGATACGAATCACCTTTTCTTTACCGAGTTCAATAGACGATAGTTACCACAAACCCTCCATTGACCTGGTTCAGGTTTGGGAACAACCACTATTGGAGATGCAAAGTCTGAATTTGAACGACTACAAATTCCTTCTTCTCTCAACCGCTTAAATTCCTCGATAGCAACCTGCTGCGTTTGTTTTGTTAACGAATGAGCCTTCGGTGAGCAGGGTAGTGGTTCCAATAACTCGATTTGGTGTTCTATGCAGGTCTTTTAACCCTTGCGCTTAGCATTGTATGGTAGAAACACGGCCAGGTGTTTCTCGAAGACATCCATCAAGTCATCGGCGACGACGGGTCTGGGTAGTCTCACTGACCTAACTACTGAGGTCCCAGTCTCAGCATAAGTCACTATCCCAGTGCTTTGTCCAATGGGCCTAGATTTGGGATGTAAAGCGAGATTGAAATTGATAAAAAGTTCAACCCAATGATGTTATCCTTTATATCAGCGACCAGAAACTTCCACGTAAATGGAGATTTCTGCCACAATGTCATTGACAATTCTTTAACCCCCTTAACCTCAATTTGACTTCCATTAGAAGGCCATAGTTGATAATCAAATGTGGGGCTATCTATTTCAACCACATCGAATCGAACTAGGCTCAACTTTGCATCAGTGTCTATTAAGAAGTTTAAACCAGTAAGTTCATCTGTTATAACGAACTTATTGTTGTTATAACCAGCAACCTCTTTAAGATTACCTTCCAGTCGAAATCTCACAGATTAACGGACTGTATTACCTCGCGCTTATTCTATCGAAGCTTTCGAACCTAACTTCGATGATTTTAGTATGCCTCGAATATGCATACCTTGGAGCCTTGCATGCGCAACCCCCCTACGGCTCCTATTAGCGGGGGCTCCACTAGTTTTCCGGCAGCTTAGACCAGGCTACAGGAAGACAATTTCCATTACATCGGGGACCACCCAACTTTGGAAACGTGCATCCCCCCTCCTGACACTTTCCAAACTCGGGGTATTTACGATGCGAAATGTACCACTCGCGTGGTTCTTGTACATCCTCACGCGATTCGCTTCTCCGATACTTGGAATTTAAACTTTGATTCCGAGAATTCACCCTACCTCTGTTGGAACTTTCCTTATTGTGTTTATCCAACCCACATCCCTGCGGAGGGTATTCAATTGATTCTCTACGGCCAGGAGTCTCTCTGAGAGATGTCTGAGTTGCTGCTCTAGGCGTGAAACTGTTGTTACTGCATACACCTTAGGTTCATTCTGACGATACACTTTGTCCAACCCTTTGAGCGACTAGTAGTAGACGTCATCATCATTCTTTGGCTGATGTTGTACTTTTCCAGGACGAGTTGTGCGTAATGGCGCGCCTCAAGTCGCATCGCGCCCTGTACAGTTGTCACTGGTTCGTCTGTTTCATCTTGTATTGCCAAACAATTTTCATGTTGTGAATCGGTAGAATAAGATTTTTCTATATTTGACAACGTGTCTTTTTAGTTCTGCATTTCGTTATGTGCCTAAATGATGGGATTGCACGCATCAGATTCGTCCATGGAATGATGGTCATTCAACGCATCTGATAAGTCAGTCCTATCGTCTAACCAGATAAACAGGGAAATGCAACGATACAACGTAACACAATCCTCAATGCCATTTACATCTATGATGACATTTTTGTCAGTCATTTTTTGACCTTATATGGTCCTATGTAAAATGGTGTCAGGCAATTCTTCCTAATTTCAGTAGTTACATACACATGCAAAGCCAATCTTAGATCAGAGGACACATAGCCCTTGATTTTTGCTTTTCTAGTTTTGGTCGGAGCCAAACGACACATCTTATCTCTAAGTGCTCCTACAAACCAATCTACATAACTAGAAGCCCAATCAAGACTATTTGGAGATTCTATTAGGCAACCTTAATGGTTCTCCATAAACCAATTCTTCTACTGAAATACCTAATTGTGCACTATATCTGTTGCGTGTATCCAGCTTGTTCCACTAGTACACCTTAACGCAGCTTTCAGTTCACAATGCAGAATATCTAACATTCCATTTTCTCGTGGGTTGTATGCGCTAGTATGCAGTACAGTTGTTTCCATGATGTTAAGAGATCTTTCGAAAAGCTCGGACATAAATTGACTACCGCGATTACTAGTGACCTTTTTCGGAACATCATAACGCGATATCCAATTATGTAGAAACGCGAACTAGACTTCTTGTGCTGTCATATCTTTTAAAATCGCTACTTCGAATTGGCGACTAAATCGATCTACCATAGTTAGCCAATATTTATGGCCATTAACCTCAGGCGTTTCGGCAATGTCTATGTGTACATGTCTGAACCGTCCAATTTGTATTCCAATATTCTGTATCTCGGTTCTGGTATGTCTCCACACCTTACACATTTGACACTCGGTACAGGCTTTTACCCATATCCGTATGTCTTTAGACATGTGCGGCCATACGTATCTGTCATTAATAAATCGAATTGTGGCTTTAATGGATGGATGTTCCATGTCGTGTAATACTTGGTTAATTTTGGCCCGTAACTTCAACGGCACATATGGTCGTGGTTAACTTCTGGACGTTTCGCATAACAACCACTTGCCACTCAGGAGCTTACGAACATATCCTGGTCTTTCGGACAAGACTAACGTAAAGGGATTCAATCCTTGCGCTTCCTCGATTTGACTAACTAAGTCATTCATAGAATCATCGAGATTCTTCAACGGATCTTGAAATATCAGCTCGACATCGGCTTCATTCGGTCTGCTAAGTGCATCTGCTACCACATTCTCCTTACCAGCAATATGAGACACAGTGAAATCGAACTCTGATAACCGGGTTATTTGGAAATTTACTCTACGAGAGTAATTAAGCCTCGCTGTTTTACGAAGTATACTATTCAACAGCTTATGATCGGTCAATAACCCAAATTTATGACGGTTTAAAAAATTCTCAAGGTGTAGCACTGCGGTATACACTGTTAGAAGCTCTTTACCAAACGTATCATAACCTTTCTCTCGACCATTAAGCTTACGGCTATAAAACCCAATCGGTCTTACTATGTCCTGATCTCTTTGCTGTATCACTGCCCATATTGCAATATCTGAGGTATTTCTGATTAGCTAGAAAGGTTTCTCCCAATCTACAGGTGCTCATGTGGATGTGACACTTAGCATTTCCTTGACCTTCTGGAATTTTTCACGGTCTTTTAGACTCAAGTTTATAGGCCAAGACTTCATGATCGTGCTCTTTTCCAGAGTGAGATGACATGTCAACGATCCTAGAATTCCGGCTACACCTGGAATGATTCGACGGTAATAGCCGATCATGACCAAGAACCTACGCAACTGGCGCACGGTTCGAAGTTCCGTAACGTCCTTAATAGCTTGGATTTTATCTTCCAAAAGTTTAATTCCGTCTTTGGAAAGTATATGACCAAGATATTTAACTGAGGAGCATCCGATGTTACTCTTATTAGGTTTGACCACTAATCCATATTGTTCAAGCCAAGTCAAAACCGTTTCCAAATGCCTATGATGTTCATCACATGGTCGACTAAAAGGTATAATGTCGCCTATGTACACCCTTGCAAATGGACAACTCTGAGGGATTTCTTCAGCCAAACGCTGGAATGTTTGACTGGGATTTTTCAATCAAAAAGGCATTCGAAAAAATTCATACGATACCCCTATAGGAAATCTGACTGCGGTGAGTGGTAGCGAACATTCCTCCATTGGTATCTGATAGTACGCTTTATGGAGATCTAAAGTTGAATAAACTCCAAAGCCCATTATATCTCGGAGTAAAGTACTCTTCGTCACTGAGTTTAATAGTCGATAATTTCCACAAACCCTCCATTGACCCGGTTCAGGTTTGGGAACTACCACTATTGGAGAAGCAAAATTGAAATTTGACCTTCTACAAATCCCCTCTTCGCGCAATAGGTGAAATTCAGACAAAGCAAATTGTTGCTAGTGTTGTGCCAATGGTTGAGACTTTGGTGAACAAGTCAATGGAGCCACCAATTCGATTTGGTGTTCAACTCCCGTCTTCAAACCTATCCTTTTGGCACTGAAAGGTTGAAACACTGCTAGGTGCTTCTCGATTATATCGGCGAAGTCATGTGCGACTGTTGGACGAGGTAAGAGGACTGTTCTAACTGCCGACGTGTTAGACTCAGTAGGTGTTGCTATCCCTAAGCCTTCTGCGATAGTCCTAGCCTTGGGGTTTAATGTCAGCTTGAAATGTGTCAAGAAATCTATGCCAATGATATGGTCATTGACATCGGCTACTAAAAAATTCCATCGGAAGGAAGATTTCTGGCCTAATGTTACCGACATTTCTTTCATCCCTTTGACTCCAATCGGACTACCGTTATCGGCCCATAGTTGATAATCAAATGTGGGGCAATCTGCCTTCATCACGCCTGACCTAACTATGCTTACCTCAGCACCCGTATCGATGAGAAATTCTAATCCAGATAATTCATCTTTAATATTGAATTTGTTGCTAGATAATCCGGCAATGTTTTTCAGATCTCCACTAAGTAAGAATCTGGCTCTCTTGCCCTCTGTATCGGTGCTATTTGGTCTTGTCGCATTTATAACTTTTGCCTTAAGTATGCCTTTTAAAGGCATATCTGGGAATCTTTGCAATGGGGACCCCCTTACAGCTCCAACTAGTGGGGGTTCCATGACGGAATCTGCTGTTACAGCGTGTATTTATGGTTCCTGCTGTTTATACACTCCGTCTAGCCCTCTGAGTTTAGTGGGCCAATCAATGCTCATTGTATCTAAAACTTCTAATGTGGTTCTAAGCCTAATTGATAAATTTAAACAACCTTGGCTGATTGAAACGAATTTTCTTTTAAAATAAATTAGTCACTTTAATTTTGTCGGAGAAAATATCTTCCTCCGCACAAGTAGCAATATATGGCTATTACATAGCTATTTAAGCACGGTGAATTTACCATGCTGTTCAGATGTCGGGTTTGCCTTCTGCTATGCGTTTTTCCGACGTGCTGCCAGCTGCCTTTCACATACGCTGATTTTTGGCCTTGCATCAGACACTTTGGCAATATCAGTCAAGCCAAACTTGTTTCTGTACGACTAAAGAAACGAGCCAATTACTGCAGAACTTAAACGAAGTTACTCAGCGAGATTTTAACGCCACAACAGAAGGAACCACAACCAAAGTCAACCTGAGCTGGTCTCAAGAGCCTAGGAGTTCTTCTGGACAACGCAAGATGGGCCCTTTTAAGGGCCCCCAACAGTACTAACTTTGTATTTATAGCCTAACCGACTTTGTTACGTCGTACGACATTTACTTGAAGCTGAGACGTTTACAAAATTTGCGACTGCGCCAGGATACGAAGTATTGTACTGTTTTTTGGTATGAATAAAATTGTCTTTCTTTTTCATTTAAATGAACATTTGCGTATACGTATTTACTCTGCTCGTGGTTTTCTGGGGAATTTTGTTGGGTATATATATTTTAGACTGAAGGGTTTTATTCAATCTTTCTATAGTCGTGGTCTTCTGGGGAATTTTCTGTTCTTTTCAATTTTCCTACGTACAACATTGTACATCTTCGTGATCTGTGAATGAACATTGACTGTACGTGCTCGAAAGATTCAACTGCAGAAGATTCTGTTTCAATTTTGGAAGCTGTTAGTGGAAGGAAGGTATCTACGTACAAAACTGTACAACTTAGTGATCTGTGAACGAGCATTGACTGTACGTGCTCGACAGATTCAAATGCGAAAGTTTCTGTTTCAACTGTGGAAGCTGTTTGTGGGTAAGCGTTTCGACTATAGAATTTTATACATTTTCATCTTGGATAAAAATTTATGCTTTTAAGATCCCGTAAGATTATTAGAATGTCAGGTCCAATTTTATTATTGATGTTCCTGTTTGGGATGGAGATAGTGAACTATTCTTTATGCTCGTAGGCTCCGCTTTCTCCCCTTTTCCAGATTATAACAGTCATCAAAAACTGTCAAAGTTTTTTTAAACTACCTCCTGAATTGCAGCAAACGGATTTATCCGAAGCTTGAGGCCATTAGGAAGCTACCTAATCCCATTTCGGGCCTACAAAATGAAGTAGAATCCTTGCTGGGTCTCACAGAAACTGAACAGATAATCAATCAATACGCGCAGTTAGACATGCCAAACCTTGGCCCCATCGAGATTTTAAGGGAATTAAGGAAACTTTGGTATAAAACTAATATTTCTTACCATGTAGCTAAGGTGGTTTTTATTAACAATCTTCCATAATCACTAAAATTATTCGCCAGACAGCTCCACAACACTCTCTCTATAGATGACTTACTTGAGAGATGTGAGTTAGAATTTAGGGTGTTAGAACCTAAGTTAAATCCATCATCCTTTTGTCAGCCCCTGCAGGATGATAGGCTCTCCTATTTAGAGAGGTCAGTAGTGAACATTGCTAAAATTATTTAAGGATTGGCACTAGCGAAATCCGAGCTAAATCAGGTGAATGCTTGACCAGAGTTCATACCAAAAACATATAACGGTAGGCGGCGATCGAGATCCCCGCAATACTTTAACAGATATGCCGCAAAGAACTGGTGCTATTATCACCAGTATTAGTTTTATTCATGCCAAGTCCAATTTGACAACCTTTGTCGGTCCCAATAGCTAATATCTTTATACATTGTTTGGAAAATAATCTGTTGGATAAGACTCTACTGAAACAAAAATTGTACCTACATTTCTTGGATGATATATTACTGATCTGGAACCATGGTGATAATGAAATGGTAAATTTCATAAATTTAGCTAATCGAATGAGCGAACTCCAATTTACCTTAAAAAGGGAATCATCAGGTGGAATACTATTTTTGGATGTCAAATTAATTAGAAATTGTCAGAAATTGGGAAGAGATATTTACAGGAAAGATACGTATTCAGAAATCCTTCTTAATTTCAAATCCAATCACCCGTATCGTATGAAAGTCGGTATCTTAAAGTCATTAACATTAAGAAGTCTCAAGTTAACAGATATAAAGCATAGGAAGTTAGAATTAGGTAGACTACGCGATATATTCAAGACTAATGGTTACCCTCCTCATTTAATAGATGCAACAATGAGGGACGTGGTGAAGAAATTTAATCCTAGTTTGAGATACATAAAAGCGGATAAGGAGAAGGAAGAGCGGAAGGTCATGGTATTACCGGACTCTATATTAAGTAGGAAAGTGAAATCATTAGCTTTAAAATACAATATAAGGACCGTTTTAAAACAGCTCCTTACACTAGGCACTATACTCCCTAACCAAAAAGAAAAGATTGAACCCTTAGACACTTCAGGAGTGTATGAGATCCCATGCAATGATTGTAGTCTCAAGTATGTTGGTGAGACCATGCGTCCAATCAAAGTAAGAAGAGGTGAACATAAAACTGCGTGTAAATATGGACATATTGCTAAATCTGATCTTACTCGTCATGTAGTGGAGACTGGGCATACTATCGACTGGGAGGAATGCAAACGCATAGCAATATGTAGTCGTAATAGGGTGACGAGATTGATTAGGGAATCTATAGAAATTAAATCTAGAGATAATATTATGAATGAAACAGCTGTTGAAAAATCTTTAGGTCCGATTTGGAATACTGCACTAGCTAGTGGAAGAAAAGGCGATTGTATGAATTGGTAACTGAAGCTAGCTCCAGTAAAAGATTAAGAACATCAGATTAAGATTGACTAATTAGTGGGCTTTTATTCAACAAATGAATAAACAATTATTATTAATATAGTCTTCAAAATTTCATCTCTAACTATTCGTTTGATTTTAAAACAATTAGTGATTTCAACCCTAATTTTCTGTTTTGTACCCCCAACCTACCTATTTAAATTATTCTAATAATACAATATTTATAAGTAATAATTTGTCTGACGCGTGCAAAGGGTAAATTAATGTCTATTTTGCAACTTAGAACGAGTGTGTCGTGTGATCTTGTTTTTCTGACAAATAGCACACTCTGAGACCCATCGTTTAACATTCTGTCTAAGTCTGTGACCCAGAAACGATCTGTAAGAAGTCGGACAGTCGCTTGGCTTCCTGGGTGAGAAATTGAGTGAATTGAATCGAAAACCTTTCTCTGAAGGCTGGTCGGCAGAACTGGCTTGTTGGGCTGCGTACCCGTGAAGTAAACAATTGGTAAGCCTTCCCACAGACGGCATATGAACTTGGTTGGGTGACGGGCTATTGATCTTTGAATGTGAATGTCACCGCGCTGTTCAGTTCGCAGGAGAGTTGGCGTTAGTGCAGGTTCACTGAGTGCCACGGAGTTGACAGTGAATGGTGACGGCGAAGGTGGTTGTAGAGAGACGTCTGGCCTAGACAGGGCATCTGCAATGAAGTTCTGTTTGCCCTTGACGTGAAAGACGTCAAATTGCCATTCGCTTAGACGAGAAAGCTGTCTTTCCACTCTGGCAGGGTACTTGGCGATAGATGAAGTTGCGTTTCGAAGTGCGCTAACTAGTGGTGCATGATCTGTGAAAACAACAAATCTGCTACTGCCAATGATGCTGATAAAATGGCGCACTGCGTCGTGGATGGCGAGAAGTTCTCGGCCGAAAGTGTCGTACCTCGTTTCTACTGGATGGAGAGTACGCGAGTAGGAACTGATAGGCTTCCGAACTCCGTCGATCTCTTGTTCCAAAGTGGCTCTAATAGCGAATTCAGAAGCATCTGTCGTGAGTAGAAATGGCTTTTCAAAATCTGGATGCGTTAGCATTGTGACATTTGCTAACGAGTTGATGGCAAGTCGAAGTAATTCCTCGTCTTCGGATGACCAAGCAATGATGGAATTCTTGCTAAGTCCTTTTCGGTTCCGCAGGTGCCTGCACAAAGGATAAAGTTGTTTTGAAAGGCCTTGAAGGAACTTGCGATAATAGTTTAGTACTCCCAGGATTTTCTGCAAATCGCTCAAAGTCCTTGGTGACTTGATATTCTTGATTGAATTCGTCTTTGACGGCAACGGTTGAATACCTTGGGCCGTGATACGATGCCCTAAGAAGTCGACGGATGAAGTTGCAATCTGCGCCTTGTCACAGTTGATCTTGAGTCCGTGGTTGAATAAGCGTGAGAGGACATTTCGTAGATGTTTCGCATGAGATTCTAGATCTGGACTGAATACCATAATGTCATCTAGATATGACATACAATAAGCAGAGTCGTCGCGAAGTATGTTGTCTATGAATCTTTGAAATGTCTGAGTAGTACACTTAAGTCCAAAAGGCATGTAAAGATATTCAAAAAGGCCAAATGGAGTGATGACTGCAGTTTTCTCGATATCCTCTGGTGCTACCGGTATGTGATGGTACGCTTGTCTGAGGTCAATCACTGAGAAGAAATTTCTGCCGTTGAGTTTTTCAAGTAATGTGTTGATATTTGGAATAGGATATGCATCAGATTTTGTCACTGAATTTAGCTTACGGTAGTCTCCACAGGCTCTGTACGATCCGTTTGATTTTGAGACTAAGTGCAGTGGTGACGCCTATGAACTTTTTGATGGTCTGATGATTCCCTCTTCCAAAAGCCTTGAGAATTCTTCTTGGGCAGCTTTCAGCTTAGCAGGAGCCAGTGGTCGCTTCTTGAGTGCAATAGGTTGTCCTTCTGTGACGATATGATGCATCGTGTTGGAGACTCGTAGCTCTGACTTGTTAAGATCGAAAAGCGATTTGTATTTTCGAAGAGCCGCTGATATCTCTGCTGAATGATGCACTGGGGTTGGCTGAATGACCTGTAACTCCAAACGCTCGGAGGCAAGTGTCCAAAAGCTTTGTTCAAGTCCGGTGGAGGGGTTGATGATCTTCTTGATTGGCAAGATCAACAATGAGCCGAAATTTTAGAAGGAAATCAAGGCCTATTATATTATGTGAGACCTTGGCAATGATGAAGTTGTGGGAAAATTCACGTCGTAGACCTATGTTGAGTGTGCGGTATTGGCAGCCATAAGTTGGTATGGGCTCGCCTGTAGCTGTTATGAGAAGAACGCCTAGCGACATCTCGGCCATTGAATCACCTTTGAGAACTGAGACTGCCGCACCTGTGTCTACGATGTACTCTTCGCCAGTTTTGAAATCAAGAAGGTGCAGAAGTTCGTTTGGCTGTTTGGCCGGGTCATGCAAACAAGCAGGCTGGTGATTGCGACCGGCATTGTCTGTTTGGTTCTCTATGTGAAAAATTCGGCGTGGACGAAAAGAGTCGACAGGGATGTCGGATTGTAGTTGGCTTCTTCCCTGTAGCGCCGTTGATGCCGTTGATGTGCAGAAAGTACGGTCTTCTACTTCCTGCGCCAGACGTTTCCCGATACTGATGCACCCTTGTGCCTGCGGTCTGTTGTCCTTTCCGTCAGCTGTGGAAATTGACACTCATTCGGAAATTCTTCGGAACGACAAAGACAAACTTGGCAAGCATAAAAAACTTCTGGTGGTTATAACACCAGTTCTTTGGGGCATATTTATTAAATGATTGCGGAGATCTCGATCGCCGCCTACCATTATAATTTGACTTGGAAACGAATTTTGGTCGAGCATTCACTTGATTTATCTCGGATTTGGTAATGGCTAATCCTTCTAGAACTTTGGCCATGTTCGCCACTGTTCTCTCTAAGGAGGAGATTCTATCATCTTGCGGGGGTGAAGAAAAGGATGATGGATTCACTTTGGGTTCCAAAACCCTATATTCTAACTCACATCTCTCAGATAAGTCATCTATAGAGAGAGTGTTGGGGAGCTGTCTGGCAAAGAGTTTTAATGTTTGGGGAAGATTGTTAATAAAAACAACCTTAGCCTCATGGTCAGAAATGTTGGTTTATACCAACGTTTCCGTAATTCCCTCAGTATTTCTATGGGGCCAAGATTTGGCATATCTAACTGCGCATATTTGTTTATTATCTGCTCAGTTTCCGTGGGTCCAAGCAAGGATTCTACCTCGTTTTGTAGGCCCAAAATGGGATTAGGTAGCTTCCTAATGGCCTCAAGCTTAGGATAAATCCGTCGCTGCAATTCAGAAGGTAGTTTAGCAAAAACCTTTGACAGTTTTTGATGACTGTCATAATCAGGAAACGGGGAGAAAGCGGAGTCTACGCGCATAAAAAATAACTCACTATCTCCATCCCAAACAGGAACATCAATATCTAAAATTGGACCTGACATTTTAACAATCTTACGGGATCTTAAAAGCATAAATTTATAAGCAATATGAAAATGTATATATAAATGTATAAATATATAACGAAACGCTTACCCACAAACAGCTTCCACTGTTGCTTGATATTGTCCAGTACAAAAGGAAAAAACGAACAGAGGCCCCGATGGCCTTTGATGACAATGTATTATTATTTCAACACAGTCTTCAGCGTTGAAGATGTCCTAGAGCCTTGGGTGGACTCTGGTTGATTTGTTGCTCCCGTGGTTGAGCTGTGATCGCGTTGTGGATGGTGTCCTGCAGGTCCTGCACTCAATTGGCTCGTCTCTCCGGTATCCCGCAACAGGATGAGTAGGTATTGACAGCCGACAGAGCGCACACGTATTGACAACCGACAGAACGCACACGCGTGAAGCAGGTAGAAGGCAAATGCCACAACTGACTTGCATGGTAAATTACCGTGCTTAAATAGCATGCAATATGTGTACTTGCATACTATTGGTTAAACGTGGTTAGACGTGGTTAAACGGCAATTTGCTTTTTCTCATTGGTGCAACGTAAATAAATTTGAATTTAATTTACGCAATATGTCGGCGATTGATTTGTGTCGTTACACACCCGCTCGTAGTACGCCGGTATTTCATCCCTTTATACATGACTATGAACTGTTCAGCTAGGACATATTGGATTCATATATGTTTTCCAATCACTCATACAAAAACTATCGGTACTGCTAAGACATTCTGGATTTATTTATTGTGTTTTTTGTGACTTGGCTTTTATGCATAGATAGTAAATTGTGTTGACAATATATTATTTTGTTGCCGTCTAGAGCACGGTCAATTTTGACTAACAGTGAATTTGTGTACATTGTGTACAATATTCCTTAAAGGAAGTTATTAATTGCGAACCTGGATTAATTGAAATTACCTGATCTGCGTTTTGACTAACGCAGCTTTCATTGTTCCAGTAGTTTTCTTTTGATAAAATATTTCGGCCAGACTTACCGTAGGCCTTCATCAGTTGCATTTCACGAAACAAATGAAGCAAGCGCGTTATTTCCTCTAGCCATAATATTTATACCTCAGACTGACCTTTCATTAGATATTCGCGTGTCACATGTGTGTGTGTGTGCATTTTCATAACTGTTGTTTTCATCTAACTAATTTAGACCAGAGTGGCTGAATAATAATTTATCAATTGCATGCGATAACTATTCGTTTTTAACACACTCAGTGTAAATGACGTAACTGAGATGGGGGAGACCCATAATTCAGAAACACTCGTCATAAAAACATGCCATAAATGATAAAACTAAAATCCCGAAAAAATAATGCACATGTTAAATTACAATTCAAACTTGGTTAAATTATTTTTGATACACATGTACGTACATCTAAATGAAACTGCAGTCAATAGATATTAATTTACACTTTGCACGCGTAAGACAAATTATTACTAGAATAATTTCAATAGGTAGGGTGCGGGTGCAAAACAGAAAATTAAGGTTGAAATCACTAATTGTTTAAAAATCAAACGAGTAGTTAGAGATGAATTTTGAAGACTATATTCATAACAATTGATTATTCATTTCCTGATGTAAAGCCCACTAATTAGTCAATCTTAATCTGATGTTCTTAATCTTTTACTGGAGCTAGCTTCAGTTACCAATTCATGCAATCGTCTTTTCCTTCCATTAACTAATGCAGTGTTCCAAATCGGACCTAAAGATTTTTAAACAGCTGTTACGTTCATAATATTATCTCTAGATTTAATTTCTATATATTCCATAATCAATCTCGTCATCCTATTACGACTACATATTGCTATGCGTTTGCATTCCTCCCAGTTGATGATATGCCCAGTCTCCACTACATGACGAGCAAAATCTGATTTAGCAATATGTCCATACTTTCACAAAGTTTTGTGTTCACCTCTTCTTACTTTTATTGGGCGCATGGTCTCACCAACATATTTGAGACTACAATCATTGCATGGGATCTCATACACTCCTGATGTGTCTAAGGGTTCAATCTTTTCTTTTTGGTTAGGGAGTATAGTGCCAAGTGTAAGGGGCTGTTTTAAAACGGTCCTTATATTGTATTTTAAAGCTAATGATTTCACTTTCCTACTTAATATAGAGTCCGGTAATACCATGACCTTCAGCTCTTCCTTCTTCTTATCCGCTTTTATGTATCTCAAACTAGGATTAAATTTCTTCACCACGTCCCTCATTGTTGCATCTATTAAATGAGGAGGGTAACCATTAGTCTTGAATATATCGCGTAGTCTACCTAATTCTAACTTCCTATGCTTTATATCTGTTAACTTGAGACTTCTTAATGTTAATGACTTTAAGATACCGACTTTCATACGATAACGGTTATTGGACTAATAGAATAGTAAATCTATCAACATTAAAACATAAGAAAGATCAAGTTGAACTACTTAACCGTGGATTAAACATGGCTATTCCTAATGACATATCGGTTAGAAATGAATTAATACTTGAGACTGTCAAAACGGCACAACTTTTTTCGGAGAATGATAGGGAGATTTCATGAACTGGTAACTGAAGCTAGCTCCAGTAAAAGATTAAAAACATCAAATTAAGATTGACTAATTAGTGGGCTTATTGTTCAATAAATGAATAATCAATTATTATGAATATAGTCTTCAAAATTTCATCTCTAATTATTCATATGATTTTAAAACAATTAGTGATTTTAACTCCAATTTTCTGTTTTGCACCCGCACCCTACATATTGAAACTATTCTAATAAAACAATATTTATTAATAATAATTTGTCTGACGCGTGCAAAGGGTAAATTAATGTCTATTGACTGCAGTTTCATTTAGATGTACGTACATGTGTATCAAAAAATAATTTAACTAAGTTTTTTCGATACGCATACACATACACATGCACATGCGTGTCATGCGCCCATTTAATAATATGACAATAGCTCTTATTAACTTGTCTAACTTGAGTACAACCTAGTGGTTCGAATTGTAATTTAACAGGTGCATTGGTCTTTTGGATTTCTAGTTTTATCACTCATTGCATGTTTTTATGACGAGTGTTTCTGAATTATGGGTCTCCCCCACCTGAAAGTGGGGGCCATCTCAGTTACGTCATTTAAATTGAGTGTGTAAAACGAATAGTTATCACATGCAAATGATAAATTATTATTCAGCCACTCTGTTCTAAATTAGTTAGATTAAAACCACAGTTATGAAAATGCACACACACATATGTGAAACGCGAATATCTAATGAAAAGTCAGTCTGAGGTAAAAAATATTATGGTTAGAGGAAATAACGCGCTTGCTTCATTTGTTTCGTGAAATGCAACTGATGAAGGCCTCTACACTTGATTGGGCAGCTCGCCCGCCATTGGTTAACAGTAAATTTCGCTTATTTCTCATTAGTGCCGCGTAAATTGAATTGAATTTTATTTACGCAATATATCGGCGAATTTTTTGAGTCTATAAAATAATAATAATAATAATGTTATTAATAATAATATTAATAATGATATAAATAATAATAATAATAATAATAATAATAATAATAATAATAATAATAATAATATTTTTATTAATAATATAAACAATACTTATGATAATATAAGAAATATATTAATAATAACACTGATAATGATAATAATAATAATAATAATAATAATAATAATATTAATATTTATATTAATATTAATAATAATAATAATAATAATAATAATAATAATAATAATAATAATAATAATAATAATAATAATAATAATAATGATTAGGACGATGATGATGATGATGATGATGATGATGATGATGATTATGACGACGTGACGACGACGACGATCGACGACGACGACGATGATGATGATGATGATGATGATGATGATGATGATGATGATGATGATGATGATGATGATGATGATGATGATGATGATGATGATGATGATGATGATTATGCGGCTAAATAACAATTCGCGAACATATTTTCAAATGAAATTTAAAATCATTTTACGCTGCACAATTAGAAAGAAGCGAAATTTGCCGTTAACCAATGGCGTGCGAGCTTTCAATTTAAGGCTATTTAAGCATGGTGAATTTACGAAGCCAGTCAGTTGTCGCGTTTGCCTTCTGCTATCATCACCTACGCTGATTTTTGGACTTGCTTCACAAACATAGGCAATTTCAGTCACGCCAATCTTGTTGCTGTATAACTAGTGGGACGGAGCAACATCTACAGTTGATCCCTTCAAAGTGCATGTTACTGCAGAACTTCAACAAGATTATTCAGCTACTCACTCCCCACTGATTTTAACGCCACAACAGAAGGAATAACAACTCAGTCAACCAGAACTGGTCTCAAGTGTCTAGGATTATTTCTAGACAACGATATACTAAATGACTTTCACGGCCTTTGCCGGAGAACGCAATACCAGCCCTAATAAGGACCCCCAACAGTACACAAACTCACCCATCCTTGGCTCTTAACTGATTTCTGAAAAGTCGTACGGCATTTGTTTGAAGCTGGGACGCTTAAAAATTTAGCGACCGCGCCAGGATACTGAGAACAGTACTGTTTTTTTGAATTTTTAACAAATCACTAAACCTTTGGTATGTACACAATCGAATGTGTTTCTTTTTCATTTTTTTGGAGTACAGTAAATTGACATTTGCATATACGACGTTTTACTCTGGTTGTTAATCTTTCAAAAGTCGAGGTCTTGTGGGCAATTTTATGGTTGGGAATTTTTTTTGAGGGAATGTGTTCTGTTGAAAAATTTTCTCCTACGTATAAAATTGCACATCCTGATGATCTCGAGTGCCAAACTGGAATGTGTAACCAGAATATTTTTTTTGTGATTTTGTGAAAGAACTTTATTGACTGTACGCAAGTATGAAACTGTGACATGTGATTTTGTGAAAGAACTAATTTCATCTGTGTTCTGTGCTTATCAGGCCAGATTCTTCTGCGGATGATTTTGTTTCAACTGTGGAGGCCGATTGTGGGCAGGCGTTTCGTTTAAAGTCTTCTTATACATTTTATCTTCCTTAAAAAGTTATGCTTTTAAGATCCCGTAAGATTGTTGGAATGTCAGGTTTAGTTTCAGATATTGATTTTCCTGTTTGGGATGGAGAAAACGAACTATTCTTTATGCCGTAGACTCCGGTTTCTTTCCGTTTCCAGATTATGACAGTCATAAAAAACTGTCAAATTTTTGGCTAACTACCTTCTGAATTGCAGCGACGGATTTATCCAAAGCTTGAGGCCATTAGGAAACTACCCAGTTCTATTTTGGGCCTCCAAGATGAAGTAGAATCTTTGCTGGGTCCCACTGTAACTGAGAATATAATAAATAAATATGCGCAGTTAGACATTCCAAATTTTGATCCCATTGAGATTTTAAGGGAATTTCAGAAACGTTGGTATAAAACCAATATTTCTGATCATGAAGCTAAGGTTTTTTATTAACAATCTTCCACAGTCATTAAAATTGTTCACCAGACAGCTCTCTAACGCTCTCTCTATAGATGACTTATCTGAGAGATGCGAGTTAGAATTTAGGGTTTTGTAACCTAAGTTAAATTTGTCATCATTTCGTCTTTCGCCGCAGGATGATAGGACTCCTCTTTAGAGAGGTCAATAGCGAACATGGCTAAAGTTCTAGAAGGATTGGCCATAGGGAAATCCAAGCTAAATCAGGTGAACGCTCGACCTAATTTTACGTCCAATACATATTATAACAGTAGGTGGTATTCGAGATCCACACAAACCCTTAACAGATATGCCCAAAGAACTAGTGCTATAATCACCAGAAGTTTTTTCATTCATGCCAAGTCTGTCTCTGTCGTTCGGAAGAATTTCCGAATGTTTGCCGATTTCTACAGTTGACGGGAAAGACTACAAAAAACAGGCACAGTGTAGCATTAGGATCGGGATACGTATAACGCAAAACGTAGAAGACCGTACTTTCTGTGCATCAACGGCATCTGCGTCGCCACAAGTAAGCAATCACTTAGAATCTGACATTCCTATTGACTCTTTTCGTCCATGCCGAATTTGCCACATATATAGCCAAACGGATAATGCCAATCCCAATCAACAGCCTACTTGTTTGCATGACCCGGCCAAACAGCCAAACGATTTCAGAACTGGCGAAGAATTCATAGTGGACACAGATGCAGCAGTCTCAGTTCTCAAGGATGACTCAAAAGCCGAGATGTCGCTAGGCGTTCTATTTGCAACAGCTACAGGCGAACCCATACCTGCCAGTATCGTACACTTAACATAGGTTTACGACGTCAATTTACTCACAACTTCATCATCGCCAAGGTCTCACACAATATAATAGGCCTTGATTTCCTTTTGAAATTTCGGCTCATTGTTGATCCAGCTAATCAAAAGATCATCGACCACTCCACCGTACTTGGACATTTGCCACCGAGTGTTTAGAGTTACAGGTCATTCAGCCAACCCCAATGCATCATTCAGCAGAGATATCAGCAGCTCTTTGAGGACACAAGTCGCTTTTCGATCTCAACGAGTCAGGGCTAAGAATCTTCTACACGATACACCATATCGTTACAGAAGGACAACCTGTTGCACTCAAGAAGCGACCACTGGCCCCTGCTAAACTGAAAGCTGCCAAAGTGGAATTTGCAGGGCGATTGGAAGAGGGAATCATCAGATCACCGAGAAGTGCATGGGCGTCACTACTGCACTTAGTCTCCAAATCAAACGGATCGTACAGAGCCTGCGGAGATTATCGCAAGTTAAATTCAGTGACAAAATCTGATGCATATCCTATTCCAAATATTAACACCTTACTTGAAAAACTCAATGGCAGCAATTTCTTCTCAGTGATTGATCTCAGACAAGCCTACCATCACATCCCGGTAGCGCCATGAGATATTTAAAAGACTGCGGTCATCACTCCGTTTGGCCTTTTCGAATATCTTAACATGCCTTTTGGACTCCAGTGTGCTACACAGACATTCATGGACAATATACTTTGTGACGCCGCCGCTCACTGTATGTCATATCTTGATGACATAATGGTATTAAGTCAAAACTTAGAATCTCATGCCAAACATCTACGGAATGTTCTCTCACGCTTTTATAACCACAGACTCAAGGTCAACTGTGACAAGACGCATATTGCAACTACAACCGTGGACTTCCTAGGGCATCGTATCACGCCACAAGGTATTCAACCTTTGCCGTCGAAGTCGAATTCAATCGGGAATATCAAGTCACCGAAGACTATTAGTGAGTTTCAGAAAATTTTTGGAGTCCTAAACTAGTATCGCAAGTTCCTTCCCGGCCTTCCAAGATAACTTTGTCCTTTGTGTAAGCACCTGCGGAATCGAAAAGGATTTAGCAAGAACTCTATCATTACTTGGTCATCTGAAGACGAGGAATTACTTCGACTTGCCATCAACCCGTTAGCAAATGTCACAATGCTAACGCATTCCGATTTTCAACGATCATTTTTACTCACGACAGATGCTTCTGAATTCGCTATTGGAGCCACTTTAGAACAGGGGATCGACGGTGTTCGGAAGCCTATCAGTTTCTTCTCGCGTACTCTCCAATCAGTAGAAACAAGATACGACATTTTCGGTCGAGAACTCCTCGCCATCAGCATCATTGTCGGCAGTAGATTTGTTGTTTGGCAGTAGCAGATTTGTTGTTTTCACAGATAATGCCCCATTAGGTAGCACACTTTAAAACGCCACTTCAACTAACGCCAAGTACACTGAAAGAGTAGATAGACAGCTATCACTTCTAAGCGAAGGGCAATTCGACATCTTTCTTGTCAAGAGCGAAAAAAACTTTAGTACAGACGCCCTTTTTAGACATGACCTCTTGCTACAACCACCTTCGCCGTTGTTATGCACTATCAACCCCGTGACAGTCAGTGAACCTGCCATCCTTCCTGCAGACGGAACAGCGCGGTGACATTCACATTCAAAGATCAGTAGCCCGTCACACGATCAAGTTATTATGCCGTCTCTGAAAAGGCTTACCTATTATTTACTTCACAGGTACTCCGCCAAACAAGCAAGTTCTGCCGACCAGCCTTACCCCGTAAGCAAGGCGACTGTCCGACTTCTTACAGATCGTTTCTGGGGTCACTGGCTCAGGCAGAACGTTAAGTTATGCGTTTCCGAGTGTGTCATTTGCCACAAAAAACAAGATTACACGACACAATTGTTCTAAGATGCAACATTTCCGAATTACTTCTCGCCGAGCCATCCTCATCATCGACATTGTCCATCTGACAAAGGTTCAAGATTTCAACTACCTTCTAACTATGATTGATAGATTTACATGATGGCTTGCGGCATTTCCTCTTGGCACCATTTCTGCAGACGAAGTAACCAACGGTTTTATCTCTGCATGGATATCCAATTATGGTGTTCCCAATGAGGTCATCACTGACAGAAGCATTTGCTTCTCATCGGATCGCTTCAAAACCACCTTACGGTTCATAGGATGCTTTTAACGCCAGGTGACTGCCTATCATCCTTAATCTAACGGTATGTTAGAGAGAATGCATATGGAACTCAAAGCTGCTTTAGCAACCTCGTCCATTAGTTGCAACTGATCGATGCACTACCTTTGGCTCTGCTTGCCATGTTCCTGCACTCTTGTCTAGTCAGCTTCCACGTCTACTACCCGCACAGGATGATCCACAAGACGAAGCTTCCCACCTTCGACTTCATTTCGGTAATATGTCTAAACAGCAGCCGAAACATACGCCTCGCCCAGTCTTCGTTCACCTGCAGCTCCATAGCTGCAAGAATATACTCGTTCGCTCCGACACTGCTTTCGCACCACTACAACCAAATTATCGCGGTCCTTACCTTATATTGCTCAGACAGCTAAAATACTTCATTATCATGCAAGATGCGACTGCTACATAAGTTAGCAAAGACAGGTTCAAACCGTTTATCGAAGCGTCTGATCCTGGGGACAGACAAACATCTACACACATCTCAGGCTCTATCTGCCTAGCAATAGATTGCTTTGCTTAACGCGTAACTGATACATTTTTTAAAATTAATTTTTCGTTATAATGTAACACGCGGTTCCGTGTTACAACCCAACGAATTTCAATTTTGACAAATGTAGTTCTCTTTAAGGTTAAATAGTCTAATTCTGGTTTGACACAATATTTCTCTTAACTGTGATTTTAGCAACAATCTCTGTTAGTTTCGGCAGTTTTAATTGGTAGTTCTTGAACTGCAAATTTAATTGTAATTAATAGGGTTTTGTTTAATAATTATACACACCTGCGCGCAATACGCAGGTAACATGTAGTGGATTTATGTGACTTAACGCTCAAACCCAGGATTGACATGTTTTTTGTGCCTTCACTATTTTTACATAACTACTAACAGTTCAATTAAGATTCTACTGATTTATATTTTATGTATTTCTCAATCATTTATACGAAACCTAACATTGGATTCATGTAATTTAACACTCAAAACATAGCATACAGTGGATTATTTTAACAACGCAAAACTTGAATTTAATTATAGTTTTTATTGTGACTACTCTTATACCGAGATGGTAATTTGTGTTAAAAATATTGATAACTCTCAAAACCTAGAATACAGTGGACTAATTATTTGTGGTGCTTATTGTGACCACTTTTACACGATTTTTATGTTTGCTTTATAACATTTTACTTAATAAAACAATGACTTGACGCTTGTGCCTTCTCACATCACCCTTTGGGAACGGGCCATAGATTAATCATGATTGCGTATCGTAATAAAAGCTACCAGATATTAAGTAGGAGGACAATATTGCACTAAATAGACAACTAGCTCACAGAACCTCTTACAATAACTACAAAACCTCTTACAATACTACGTGGCAAATTTTTAACTTTACGTGTACCACATGCGCTCTATGTCACGCAACGTGATTTCTATGAATCCACGTGATTTATTTTCCTTCTCACAATCACTTGTCTCACGTGGTATAACCAGCTGTTCTTAGCTAACAATTGTGTAGCATTTTTGAAAGTTATTTGGCCTTATGCCATCTCTGCGGCAATTTTCGAGTACACGTTTTTGTCGTTATCTTTTGATTTTCATGTATATATTTTTACATTGTGATGAATGGCTCACGCCTGAGCTCACACTGCCTATTTTGATATGACCAGCTACTTAGAGCTAAAAACTTTGTGTAGCAACACTAAGTAGTTATCTCCTACATATCATGTTACAGGCCACTTTCAAAGCATCTCTCAACTTCATCATTTGCACAGAGACCACTCTACAAATATCATGACCACAAAGTTGAGTACACACTAGCTCCTTTGGTCGTATTCAATCACATTGACGGCGATCCCGCCTGTCCAGGTTTTAACTTAAACCTGGCAACTTCAGTAGCAATCTACCTTGAAATCCTCACGCCGCCCTCCCAAACCTTTCATTGCTCTATTTTGCCTCGCGCGGTATAACAATTGGCGTAGCAATTCCTAGTGGTTATTTGGAATTAATATCATTGTTGAAGAAACAAACAAGCATACATCACCCCAGCATTTACGGTACATTTTTTATAGCCATGAGCAGAATAATAACCAGTTGCTTAACTTAGTTCGAACTCTTCCATGAATTTCCTATCAAGCCTCGTCGTGAGAAACGTTTTTCTTTTTTTCAGAAAGGAAAGTGAGGTAGCGGCTCAAGAACATTTCGCTGACATATTGCGTAAATGAAATTCAAATTCAATTTACACGGAACCAATTAAAAAACAAAATTTGCCGTTAACCAATGGCGTGTGAAATTTCAATTTCAGGCATGGCGAATTTACCATGCCAGTCAGTTATCATGTTTGCCTTCTGCTGTGCGCTACGTGTGCGTGCTGTCTCATGTCATACTGGCTTTTCACCTATGCTGACTTCTGGACTTGCGTCACGCCAATCTTGTTGCTGCACACCTAGCGAGATGGAGCAACATATACTTATTGGACCTTTACGCAAGCCACTTACAACGGTGTTGTCGCAGATCTTCAACAAGACATTACTCAGTCTTCACAGTCTTTCGCCTCTGATGTCAACGCCACAACAGAAGAAACAAAAGCCAGTAAACCAGAGCTAGACTCGAGTGTCTATGAGTATTTCTAGACACTGCTACCTTAACTTACTTCCTCGGCATTTGCCGGAGAACGCAATACCGGCCCTAATAAGAGCTTCCAACTGTACTAATCTCAGCCATCTTGGCACCTAACTGACTTTGTACAGTTTTACGACATTTACTTGAAGCCGTGGCGTTTTACAATTTTGTAACGGCTCCGAACAATTCGCCGACATATTGCCTAAATTAAATTCAAATTTCATTTACGCAGCACCAATTAAAACAAGCAAAATTTGCTAATATCCAATGGCGTGCGACCTTTCAAGCATTTACCATGCTTGTCATTATCACGTTTGAATTCTGCTGTGCACAGCGTGTGCTTGCTGTCTCGCGTCATGTTGACTGTTTGTCCACTCTGACTTCTGGACTGGGATCATTTAAGCTGTAGGATTTTTAGTCACGCCAATCTTGTTGCTGCACAACTAGTAACATGACGCGAGCATCTATTTATTTGACCTCCACGTGTACCAGTCAAGACGGTGTTGCCGCAGATATTCAATATGACACAGCAACCCTCCCTCTGGTTTCTAAGCCATAACGAATGAACACCAGCCTGTCAACCAGAGCCCGCTTTAAGTGTATAGGAGAACTTCTAGGCACTGCATAATAACTTACCGGCCCTAATAAGGACCACAAACAGTAACTGCATTTCAGCCTCTACGGTATTTATTTGTAGCCGGGGCGTTTACAATTTTGTAACGACTAAGATCAATTCGCCGACATGTTGCTTAAATGAAATTCTAAATTCATTTGCAAGTTGCCAATTCAAACAAGCGAAATTTGCCGTTAACCAATAGCGTGGACCTTGTGCTTGCAAAAGTATGTAAAAATGTGAATTTTCTATGCATCAAAACACACACTTGACATTTCCGTCCTGTGCACTACGCGCGTTTGCTGTCGCTCTCTCTACTTGATTGTTTGCCTACACCGACTTCTGGACTTGCGTTCATTACACCGTTTCACCTAGTCACTTGGACTTCAGTCACGCCAATCTTCTTGTTGCTGAACAACTAGTCATATGCAGATGACATGGTCTCAAACTAAACCCCGCCAATGCTCGTTCAATGAAACTATACTTTGCCTATTCTGCTCCCTCGTGGTTGCAAATTATCCCCTCGATATTGAAACAATAAATTCGGCCAAACACTTTGGTATTTGTTTTAAAAAAATCCTTAGACTTCTCCCCACACCTTACGCACACCACTTCTAAACTCATCAAATGGGCCCGTCTGATCTATTTTAAGACTAACAACCCCATTCTCTAACTCACGCTATTCAAGGTCTACGTCCTACCCCTCATTTCATACGCTAGCGAATTCTACTGTCCCCTCACTCTCGCCTCCTTGTATACCATCGAACAGATATCCTCCAGATTTCTAATGCGAGTCTTCTCCTACAGTCAAAATTATCGGGAAGGCCTACTCCTGGCAAACCTTCTACCGCTTTGGTTTACCCGTCACCTTCGAGTCATTTCTTTTGTCCATAAGATCACAACTTGGTTACCAGTGTCCAACATTGCTCACCCAAGTCACTACTACGCCACATGTTCTAGCAACTCTTCTATCCAATCTAACCATGCATCCACCATATTCAAAGAAATCTATCTCTTCTCCAAAGCCGCTAGTGTGTTCAACGCTCTTCCCACGGACATAAAGCTCCTACCCCAGCATGAATTTAAAACGGAGGACCATAAGTACACCTTTAACAAATTTCTTAGTAAAACGACCGATTGAAAACGAAACTGGTTCTTTCTCATATTCATAACATTTCTTTCACCGCCGGCTACTCTCTTTAATGATTTCGAAAGGCGAAATCCCTCTGGCCATTATCTAATTTCTACTTTTCCCTTCTGGTTATAAATCTTTCCCTCTTGACTCTCTGATACCACTTCTAAGCTCATTTCTCACTTTATCTTATCCATATAGTGGATACTATACTACGTTTTGCTCGTCCAATCTGTTTTCTTTTTGTTTCAATGGAAGACAGGAAACTCAAAAGCCCTGCTGGTCCACCAACGGTTTGCGTCGGACATCAAATCCCCCTCGTCTTCCATCAGTCAAAACCTCGTTCAACAGACGCCAGTGATCCCTGCACGATACACTGGCATCAATCTAGTCGACTTCATCCTGGTCAACTCTACACATAATGAATTCAATATCCACGACAAAGGACTCCGTCGGTCGACGTCTGCTTCCGGTCCGCAAACATCTTCGATCTCACATTCGAACTCATCTGTCCGGACCCAACCTAACCCGCATTGACGCTCGGACGCTTCATGGACTGAACTCCAATTCATCTTGTCTAGTCAAATGGAATTTCGTTTTTATTTTTTCACCAGATTAAACTATCATAAAGTTGATAATAACATTTACCTTCGTCAACTCCCCCCTGCTATTAAATTCTTTGCTAGTCACAATTTCATTCAAGGAAGCTGGCATCCGTTTGGTAAATTCTCCGAACAATGTAGACAATTTCAACAATTGTAAAAATAATTTAGATGATTAAAGCAATAACCAGTTGGAGAATATCGACTGAATGGTCGAGGTGGTCTTGATTGTCGTTTATTCTGATTTAGTCGGTGTTCATCCGTGGTTCTATTAGCATTTGTCCTGTTTATAATGATTCTTTCAAGAATCATACTTAAATTCGAAATATATATCCCTAAAGTGGACAGCTAAGCGTCATCAGATGTGAGACCGATGGATGGACACTGAGATAACTTAGAATTCAGAATATTCATGTTTGAAGTGACTTACAGGACATTAAAATACATAAAAGGACTTTATATATATATATATATATATATATATATATATATATATATATATATATATATACCTAAACATATCTGCCCTGTAAATATTAAAAACTAAAAAAAATCTGCTTCCGCTGGGTGAACACAAATCGAACACAGTATGTTGCACAATCACGTAGGTGAGAAAAGTTTTGAGCAATTTAGCCACAAAAGACTTTAACCAGCCATTAAAAGATCATGATGATCTGGTGTCGAATATCTTAGTATTATATGTGCTTTCGTCAATTTTAATGTACACATCAAATTTAAATAAAAGAAAAATGTATTTTGTTCAATTCTTGCGCAGAGATTTGTAATATTAAAACACGTTTAAACAATAGTACGGCTCTCATTATCCTGGCGCTGTCTCCAATTAGTAAGCGCCATGGCTAATAGTAAGTGCCGTGCGACGTTGCAAGATGAAGACAACACAGGATTTGTCTGAAAACAGTTAGTGTGGGAGGCCGTTTACCCGGCCCGAAAAGCGTTCAACGGCAAATGCCGTAAAAGTTATGTGTGTAACAGTGGTGATAGTGTCCTGATGTACTTCTAGACATTTGCTCTATATGATCCGGTTGGTTGGCTGAATGTTCTCTTGGTGTAGATGCACCAAAATAAGTAGAGTTGTTGAAACCGAATGAGCGTTGCTGCTCGAAGGCTTAGAATTGTCTTTTTAATGATCTGCGGCAACACTATGGGGGCTGCGCACATAGAAATTCGATAAATAGATGATCGATTACGTATGACTAGTTGTGCAGCAACAAGAAGAATGGCGTGACTGAAGACTAAGCGTCCAGATTACAAAGCGTGGTAAACGCAAGACCAGAAGTTGGTGTAGGTAGACAGTCAAGAAAGGAGAGCGATAGCAATCACGCGTAGCGAGCAGAGAAGAAGTTTGTTTCATGGTAAATGTACCGTGCTTATAAAGGTGTGAAGTTTCACACCATTGGTCAATGGCAGATTTTGAGCGCTTTACTTTGATCAGCTTATTGAAATTTGAATTCGAACTTGGCAATATGTCAGCGAATTAGTCTGATTCGTTTTAATGTTTCATGAAATTTCATAGCAGTTTAAAGAAATGGTAGTTCTTTGGTCATTTATAAAACAATGCAACACGTTTATCATATAGGTGCTTAACTTAGTGTTGTCTTGAATAAAATTCCTAATAGTTTCGCATGCGGAATAAGATTGTGGGGCTCTAGTCTTATTAGCTGATGAGAGTCACATAGACGCCAAGTCTTAATCAGTCTTAGATCCGCGTAACCAATGTTCATTTAGTCTTATACCCTTCAAAACCTCTAGTTCAATTTCACGACTAAAATGATCAACCTGTTTTAGCAAATATTTTTTTCAGTTAACTTCGGCTTTCTAGACATTGTCTATATGCCTATATTTGATCTTTCCGGTTGTTTTCCCAAATTTCTGTATCTAGGTTCTAGTATGTCTCCAAATCCTCCAGGTTTGGCACTTGGCACAAGCTTTTACCCAAGTCCGCATGTTTTTAAACATATGCGACCATACATATCTGTCAGTTATAGGCCGAATAATATAATTTTTGAATTATTGTGCAGCGTTACACTTAAGTCATATATGGTCCGAATTTGTATCTGGACATTTAGCATTTCCGCTACATCCTTGCTGGCTTGGATTTTATCTTCCAAAAGTTTAATTCCGACATTGGAATGTATATGTCTAAGATATTTAACCGAAGAATATCCAATTTTGATTTTACTGGTTTTGAGGACTAATCCATATGGTCCAAACTTGGTCAAAACCGTTTCAAATTGCTTACGATGTTCCTCACGGGATCGAATGCAAATAATTATGTCATCCTTGTATATCCTCGCAAATGGACAATTCTGTAAGACTTCTTCAGCCAAACTCTGGAATATCTGATTGGTGTTTTCAACCAATAAGGCATTCTAAGTAATTCGTGCGATCTTCCTCCTGGAAATCTGGCTGCAGTAAGCGGAATACAGCTTTCATTCATGAGTATCTGGTAGTACGCTTGAATAAACCTCATATCTCATTATGAATCGTAGCATAGTACTCTAGTTAGGGAGAGAAAATGAATCATCTTTAGTCATTGATTTTATTAAACGATATTTCCCACAAACCCTCCATTGTTCCATTGTAGGGTTGGGTGCCACCACTATAGAGGAAGAGTAATTGGAATTTGACCTCATAAAAATTCTATCTTCGTGCAAATGGTGACATTCTGCTACGGCAATTTGTTGCTTGTGTTGTGAAAACGGTTGGGCCATAGGTGAAAAAGCAACAGAGCCACCAAATCTATTTGGTATTCTGCTCCTGTTTTCATTTTGTTTGGCACTGACAGGTTGATACACTTCAAGGTATTTCTCGATTAAATCGGCAAAGTCACTTGCAAATATATAACTTGGTAAGCGAACAAATCTCACCGCTGTAGTATCATACTTAGTGAGTATTAACACCCCCTCGTGTTCTCCGATGATCCTAGTTTTGGGATCTAGTGTCAGATTAAAATGAATAAAGAAATCTAATCTAATTATATGGTTCTTGACATCGGGTACCAGCAACTTCCACTTAAATCTAACAACAGATCTTGCTCCCATTACTTCTGTAGGCATACCATTGGCGGCCAAAATTTAGTGAGCAACTGTGGCGCAATTTATCTCTATCACATCAAACATAACTACGCTTACATACGCACCCAAGTCTATGTGAAACTTTAAACAATTCAATTCATTTCGAAAGATGAATTTATAGCTGGCTAATTCTGCAACGTTTTCAAGATCTCCGCTTAAACCGAATCTAATTCTCTTGCCATCTGACTTGGTGCTATTCACCTTTACGAATTTTCGATTTTACCTTCATTATGCCTTTTATAGTTACATCAAGAGCTTTTAAAATGCAAATCTTCCTAATGCTCCTACATAGGGGCTTTGTTCATTTTGCCAGTGAGGAATTTCTCCCACCAGTTTGGTTCTTTGTTTCCATCTAGGTCCACCTAAACGCGGATATATGCAGCCTTATCATTGGCACTAAGCACTTCGTCCATATTCAAACTGTACCTTACATCATTCGCGTAGCCCATCAAAACGTTGATGCGAGCGATTCCCTCGACGCCTAAAATCTCTATCCTGACACAGATTACGAAAAAATTCTTGCGATATATTGATTTTTGCGGTTTATATTCGTGACTTCTCTTCATAAATCGCGCATATTTTCTGATAAAATCTCTATTTTCTGCACCGTGACTTAGTCTGCTTTTACAGCATGTACCTGTGGTTGATGCTGTTTGTACACACAGCCTAGCACTCTGAGTAGGTTTGGCAAATCAACATTTATCAACTCAAAACCCACTAATGTAGCTCTAAGCTTCATAGGTTACTCTGTTGTAAAAATTGATTTCACTAAATCTTGAGATATATTCAGTCCGGAAGCTTTAACAGAAAGGCAATCATAAAATTCTGGTGAAATTTGACACCCTATCTTCTCCAGGTACAACAGTTAACACATTTGTGTCGAATTTTCTGGAGGATATCTCTGTTGAATTGCGGCTATTTGCAACTGAAAGGCGTTGTGCTGTTCTTCTTCCATAGTTTAATTTCTATAATTGTCCACGAAACTTCTGAAATTATCTGGTAGGTCCATCCATGTGCCAGCAAATTTCTCCATAGCGTTTACAACAAGGTACGTTTTACATAGCATTTTGCATCTCTGACACAATCTAAAAGAATTTCCAATTTATATGGTGGTAGACTGTTAATGTTTGGTTTGGCGCGGTCGCCATATTTTGTAGACGCTCTAGTCCTGTTAGCCGATGAGAGCTTAATAGACGCCAAATATGAATTAGTTTTAGTGAAGTTATTGGACACTGAGAGGATAGATTCCTCACACATATATATTAAGTTCATGCCTACGACTCCGTGTATCATGCTATTAATATCGTCAAATATAAGATTAGCCTCCATTTTAATCACACCCTATATATATATATATATATATATATATATATATATATATATATAATCAATTAATAGGCGAAGAACTGCGTACTTTGTACGCACAACTGCATCCCGAATGCTTAACACGGAAAAAAATTAGTCGCGAAAAACTTAATAATTAAATTACCTCTACAAGACCGATTTCAATATGCACAAATTCAACGAGAAACTCGTTCGAGAAATTTAAAAAATCCAAGCATGAAAGGAAATGGTAACTGCAATTTAATAGGGAAATCACGCCAGTGACGTACAGAATATTGAAACTCGTATTACACACAATTCAAAAGTATATTTACTCGAAAGGATTTAAACAGAGAATGTTCTGCACATTAAAAGAATAATTACTTTTTTAATGATATTTGTTCCAATCGGTCACGGTGGTTTATATTTATCAAAAATTGTTACATTATTCACCCCGAAAAATATAAATACACTTTGAATTTTCAAGTCAATGTTTACACATATTTTTACGAAGTAAACATATTACTGCGCAACGTCTATTCTGTAAACAAAATATACTCAGTTATTGCAGTAAACAAACAATTAAGAAGTAGAAGTATCCAGTGGAGAATTGCTACTTCGTCATCGGTATGTTGTGGCTTACTCGCGTGGTCTCTCCATTCACCTATATCAGAAATATTGTTGCGCCACTAAAACGAGTTTTCGTTTCCATTTGTGCATATTGGGGTCATTCAGAAACAGGTAATTTAATTAAACCGTCAATAATGCGCGGTTGGTGGTAGTTATTCCTTAAATTAAGTTTGCGAAATTTAAGTAATATAATCATTCTGTTTTTAGCGTCAAATAACCTTCCTGGTCAAACATGTTGTGTCGCAGAAAATTCATCAAAAATGCGGGATAACGATCCAGATGTAGGACGAGAACCTCGTTTGGCTGCACTCCAAGGGCGTGAGTCTTGTTCAACTCGGTTGGTCAGGAACGATCCAGTAGGGGGCGCTAAAACGTGTGTTCCTTTAGCTACGGTGTCACGTCGTCAACCTGCACGCGGTAGTGCGTCCAATCAGCCTGTTAAGGCGTTGGCAGCAAATTCATCATATGATCAGGCACAACGTTTTGACGGGAAAGGATATGATAAGGATCTAATTAACACACTGAAACGCTACATAGTCAAGCACAAACCCAATGTTAAGTGGGATGATATAGCAGAATTACACGACGCGAAAGGTTTGCTTAAAGAAGCCATTGTTTTGCCTATGGTTTTGCCACAAGTTTTCAAAGGAATTCGGAGACCATGGAAGGGTGTGCTATTGGTCGGTCCACCGGGCACAGGCAAAACATTGTTGGCTAAAGCTGTAGCCACAGAGTGCGGGACTACGTTTTTCAATTGTTCTAGTCATTGTTTGACAAATAAGCGATGTGGCGAATCTGAAATTTTGGTGCGCCTTTTATTTGAAATGGCCAGATTCTATGCGCCGAGTACGATATTCATTGATGAAATTGACTCACTCTGCTCAAAGCGTGGTGGGGACTCAGAGCATGAGGCTAATAGAATAGTTAAGTCTGAATTGATTAACCAAATGGACGCTATATACTCTTCAGGTGTTACGTGGGACACCGGCCTCGATAAAGATCCAACAAAAACTGTCATGATTTTAGCGGCTACGAACTTTCCTTGGGAAATTGATGAGGCGTTGCGGCGTCGCTTTGAGAAGCGCATCTACATTCCACTTCCAAACTTAACTGGGCGTAAAGCTTTGCTGCAAATCAACCTTAAGGAAGTGCCATTGTCTGAGGATATGGATATGGAAATGATTGCCGAGAAACTAGACGGCTATTCCGGCGCCGATATAACTACTGTTTGCCGTGACGCTTCTATGATGTCAATACGTCGAGCAATTAATGGTTTGGCAATAAAGCAGATAAAAGAACTTGATGACACTATATTAAATTTGCCAACTACAATGGATGATTTCATGGAAGCAATTTATAGAGTTTCAAAGTCTCTCTTACAAGCAGATATTGAAATATATGAAAATTGGATGGAAAAATTTGGGGCGTCTTAGTCTGATCGCTTATCGTGTGGCGTTACTTCACCCTTTCATAATCTATTTAAGGTTTTTGGTGCGTTTTTGTTTTAACCGATGCTTTTTAATGAATTATATCCTCTCCGGATTAAACAGACTGTTGACAGCATAAATATAATCTCATTTTGGAATGATTAAAAATAAAACAGAAATTTATCGGAATTTCGTAGAGAACTGTGTATAAAGAAGACATTGCGCCAATTCTTCAACAAGAACCAGTAGACAATACGGCAGCATTTAAACGAGACATCCAGGAAGCTTACGAATTTCTTCAACATAGATGAAATGGTTATAAGTATTTATTTTTGTCAGAGGAAACGTCTTCATCTAGAATATCAAAATTAATCAATTTCATTTTTGATAATTTCAGGTACCGCTAGTTTCTTTAACAAAGCTTTTATTAGCAATATAATTTAATGTTGTTTTTGAATTTTCACCTTTATTAATTTGAAATTTTAAAGTTTGTTCTTGTCAATTATAAAATCCATGTTTTTATTTCGTTATTTGTGTCGTAACGATTTGGCTTTATGCAATCTCAGCCCTGTCGGTTTTTCATTGATTTTATATATACTTAATAACGTTGTCAATAAAGTTATGAATTGCCTACGAATAATTTCTTTCGTCAGGTTTTAATGTCTACATCTTCGTAAACGTATCTTATAGCAACTAGTAAGGTGGTGAGTACTCAAACTCTGTTTTATTAAATATTTTACTAATATCTCTTATTTTAATCGAAATAGAATGCATCATTTATTGTAAAGATGCATAGCAGCAGACCAAAGAATATTGGAAAGTTAACATAAGGAAAGGAGCTGAAATCGATAATAAATTTATTTGTTATAAATTTAGTGATCATTCTAATAATATTGCATATGCGAAACCGGCGTTAAAGCGGGCCTCATTAGATAGTGAAGTATGGGACAGTAAAAAAGATGGCAACCGCGCCATTTGTTACAGCATTGATTACCGCGTGAGTTTCACTATTCACAGCTCAGACACCAGCAATGTTTGGGATGATGATGAAGAATTTTTTATCAGATTAAAATAGATTACTGAATCAGTTGATATGTATTTCTTGGGTAAGTGGGCATTGAAAACGAAATATAAATTAAAGATATCCTAATTCAGATATTTCGTCAGGGTCAAGGAATCATTTAATTTGTTTTAATTTCTAGTAGAAAAGTTTCCATTGCAATGTTAACCAAAAATTACGGAGAAGATGACTAACTTATTACTTGAAAAACCATGATAAATCAACTGTCATACGAGATTCAGGATAGATTTAATTCAAAAGTTTTAGGAGATATAACTACAAAAGGTTAGTTAACATTATATTTGTGGCATAGTTACTTGCAAATATAAGATTCTAGATGGATATGTACGATACATTAGAACTAGAGTGGCCAAAGAAATTCAAATGATTAGATAAGGTGTAACGGCAAAAGGAAGCAAAAGTGTGCTGTAACAGCATATTCATAACCAGAGCAGGAATTCCGTTGAATCTCAGAAGGGCTCTTGAATGGCACTCTATGACCATGCAAGTAGTGCATTCCACACCATAAATATGTCGAGATTATAAAATATCAAGATTAAAGACGCATCTTTCCGCGGATGAATAGGCTTGGAAGAAAGTCAGATAGTATACAGTAGTAAAGTGTAGCTTTCAGGAAAACGTATGGAAAACCCACTATTGGGTGTCCTAAGGGAGTTGCGTTTGAAAGACTCAAAGGAGTGCCTCTTCTGAGATAGTTACGCTTTTCATATTATCAACATGAGTAAAAAAGCGTTCTACTACCCCATTAACTTAGCTATGGTTCTTTTATCACCGCAAATCGTATGAACCGTTTCCATAAAATATAAAAATATATAGATAGATGTTCGCGAAATTAAGTTCTACTAGAATGCTCATATGGTTTTGCTATTCATTAGTCCGATCTACTTCTGCTCTCCTTTCTCAACACACCGATACCACCACTACTGAAAACCTACTTTTCCGAGATCAACTTTAAGGCAATTCAAAGAACAGTATGGTAATAAATCATTGCAAGGATTTATTAATAACTGCCACCATCTACAAACCACTTCTTAAACATCAAGACGATCTATTCTGTCAAAAACTAAGAAAATGTTTTCAAGTAACTTGATTGTTTTACATCTTAAACAAGTCAACTTTAAGGTCTTAAATTGAGCCAGCTTCACTATTTTACATTGTTAAAAGTATACGTCATTTCAAACATATTTTAAAATAGTGAATTCTTATTCCCAAACTCTCGTCATTTTCTGCTCTCGTTATAAAGCCCAGTTTATTGAATCCAATCTCCAAAGCTAGTCAGAATTAACGCAAGCTCTTATCCTATTTCAATAATTATCCTGCAGTTCAGTCACTATATAAGCATCACCTCGTTCATGAATAATGTTTTCACTTGTCTTCGTTAATCTAATTTATTTAAACCTCGATATTCGTGAGTCCAAAATTCAATGCTATTGCAACCGAAAAATGATTAATAGATGTTATCTACTCTACAAGGCTATATATAAAATAAATACATTCTTTTCCGAAATGCATTCTTTAGTTCATTTCTGGTTTACGAAAGCCATCTACCTCCACTACTAATATAGATTCCGAAAGGATAACACTAAATAGATGCGCAATGTTTCTTGCACTTCCTTAATTCAACATGTCGCTGAAATGAATGACCACTGTCATTGTGTCAACAATAATGAGAATAAATATTATCTGGACTGCTTGAATCGCAGGCGTTTTTGTTTCATTTTGATATCGGCGTACGCTCCATGCTCGTATATCTGCGCATACAATTTTTAAACAGGATTAAATTCCTTTTTGTAAATCTCGGTCTTCTAATACACAATTGTTTTTTGCTATCTGTCGAGATAATATATAGCATGGAAATATTCCTCGATCGTATTATTATCGATTTTATATTGTCATAGCTAAAATCCAGTGTACTTTAAATCATTTATTTACTACAATATAAGCTATTTAATTTGAACCAAAGGACAGGCGTTCATATATAACCAATAAAATAGCGCATGGCACATACTCCCGATGGGTAATATATGCAATTACTAAGCATATTGTTTAAAAGCTTGTCACTTTGTAATTCTAAAAATATGAAAGATTTTCAAATAACTACCAAGCATATGAAGAAAAATTTATATTAAACTGCAATGTTCAAAAGCTAAAAAACGGTAAGATTCTAATTACTTTTTGAATTTAAAATTCTACAACACTTTGGTATTGTCGAACAAATGAACAACGTAAGCTAAAGATTGTTTACAAGTATCTACACATATATAGTTACAAAAAATTAATTTGCGCGGGCAGTAATGCAAACTGTAATCTACTGGCATTTATACTGCAGCAAACAGTGCTAATATGTTTCACAACTTTTCTTTGTACGAATTTCCAGCTTATTTGACAATCCCTTTGTCAACGGATTCCAAGTAGCGGCAGTATATTCCAGTATCGGTATAATCCAAATTATATACATCTGTAATTTTATATCGTTTGATAGGATATTTCTATTTATTAGTGCCCAACTGTTCTTAGCACTGCTAACAATACTTTCAATATGTCTCTCCGAAGGAACTTTACATTGAATAATTATACCTAAATCCTTAATTTCTTGCCTAAGTTTGATCTCAAAAACATCATTAATCACAGCATCCTGAAAATAAACATAATTAAACTCTGTTCTATTACCTATTTTTAATGCTTTATCATTGTGGAATTACAATTGTTACATTTTGCGATTTTCATCTCAAATCATTTATTTGAATACTCATTCTTCTCTAATATAAATAGTGTCTGAGTAATATAAAATATTCAGACCAATACTCAGTGAATAAATGGACTTCAAATTAGCATCAAAAGATATAGAGTCAAAGGCTTTTGAAATATCTATAGAGTCAATGAATGCATCTAACTTTTTCTCCTCCAGTGTAATTAAATGTTTCAACATAGAAAGCATATTAGTAATTGGTAATCAATCTCTCATAAAGCCATCTGGGCTTGTATCAAAATCAACCGGCAACATACATTCTAAATGATCTAGTATCAGTAGTTCTATTATCTTCAAAAATGAAGGGATAATAAAGATTAGTCTATAATCATTGGCGTACGTTCGTTTACTTACTAGAGAGAGTTGTCGCTCTTCATCATCAGTTTAGCAAAAGTCCGATTGATCCCTATTTCCAAGTACACACCGAAATGCTCCTCTCGATGGCTGTGTGCGTATTTGTCCCATTCTTCCGAAGGTTTCAACATCATTTATAATAAGCACTGGAAACGAGGTACAATCTACTCTTCGATAAATTACTAACATTCTTTCCGTGTGGAAACATGTAATTACGCTCCAAGAGAAATGCTTTTCCGCATTAATAATCTTTATTGATATCTCAAAAGCTTTTACTATACATCAATTGATACTAATATGAAGGAGATAAATTCAATGACTTTCGATCCGAATATGATGAGATATATATATATATATATATATATATACTCAATAATAGAAGAATGGGAACTAAAATAAATAATTTGAGATAAAGACCATTAAAAATTACAAGTAAAGTTTCGCAGGGATCAAACTTGTGAGTATTTTAATTTAAAATCATATTTGTACATTTTCGAACAAATGTCCTCCATGATCGAGTTTGCAAATTTGCTGAGGATTTAAAAAGCGTTTCCAATAGATTTTTAAAAGCCGAAGTTCTCTATATATAACATAACACTAGATTATTGTGACCTGAGTAAGTATTTAATATAATGATTGAGAATAAACAATAAAAAAGCATTAAAAATCGTTAATAGGAAAAAATTAATTCAGTTTATTCTCAAAATGCTGTGATTCATGATGCTTTTGGGATCAAACTTCAGCAAAATATCAAGGATTTAGGCATAGCAATTCATTGTACATCTTGTCCATGGAGATATAATGAAAGAATAGTTATCTGTGCTAAGAAACGTGGGGCGATAATAAATAGAAATTTCTAATCGAATAACATACAATTACAAATGTATATTATTTTGGATTATGTCAATAATGAAATATGCCACCATTACCTGGATCCAAATAAAAAAGGTTTGTCAAACAAGATAGAAGCTGTACAAAGAAAAGTTTTTGAAACTTATTAGCCTAGTGTCCTGCACCATATATGCCAGCAGATTACAGTTCGTATCACTGCAAACTTTATGGTTTCAGAGGATGTGCTATTGTATAAATATATTTCAATTAAATCAGTAGTCAAAAGCTTATATGAATCGAATTAGAAAGATTAATGGAGTAGGAACTATGTATGGACATTTGGCGATCTCTACTCCTTTGATAGGATGTATTTCGAGAAAGATATTTTACTTTTCAAATATTTATAAAAAATTACAATCAATTACAAAAGAAGTTCAGAGAAATGCATCCGACTAAGATAGCTTTCAAATTTAGATGTAATGATCTAGGAAATATATCATACCCAGTTTCAATTTTGATTATGACAATAGTTTATCGTGATTAAACAACAGACCATGATAAATATGATCAGCAACATATCTTCTTAAAATTTTTGTATATACTATCTGTATTATTATATTGTATGAGGTATTGTAGGTATTGTAACAGGTTTTGCGGAGTAGCTGTATATTTAGCGATGCTATGCCATTCCTGCATATGCTTGGTAGCTAACGTCGGAAAATCTTTTCCAGTATCGTGGTTTGAGAAGGCAAAGTCGAATTATCATACGTGTATTATGAACAATGTTTCAAAGTAAATTAAAATTCACTGTTAGTCAAAATTGGCCGTGCTCTAGACGGCAACAAAATACAATATTTAAAAGAAACATGTTGCGCGACAGGGAATAGATTATTTACCTAATTTTCAGATTGCGTACCAAATTGTTTGAATCCAATATCATCATGATTTCGCCATTTATTTCGGCCTCCGGATATGGAGGCCTTTTTCAATGGAAAGCACCTCATACACAAATGACAAGCAGTATGTCAAGTGGAAAATTTTAGTTTAAACTGCCCCATTTATACTTGTTGTTAGATTTCTTAAGCATAACTTGTTTTTTAACTAGGTAAGTGTATATCAAATTGTTTTGTGTGTTTGTCTGCATGTGTACACTCTTAGAAATGAGGTTACAGTGATTTAATGACAGTTACTGACAACTCACTAGATAAGCGTACGTCATGCCTGTGTGTATGTGTTCTCGTTTTTATTGGATTGAGTTGAGGAGTAAACAATTACTGTGTACATTCATCCTAGTGAAACTACAACGATTTAGCAACGTCTGACTATTCGCTGGATAAGCGTATGTCAAGTCTGTATGTTTGTGTGTATGTGCTTGAGCGTTTACTTAAGACTGAGAACTAATATGTTACATGTAATTACAGGTACGTGTAACAGTCATTCAAGTGAATCTAAAATGATACCTGACATTTCCTTAATGCACATGTGAGACCTATTTTTACACGTACTTTCCTAAAAGAAGTAATTACGAGTGGCATTCCGGTGAGAAGGGGGCAAGATGCTATGAATACAGTAAAAAAATTAAGAGTTAGCAAAATTAAATTAGAAACGGATAAAGTGTTTCAAAATGGTAGAAAGTTAAATTAAAAGGTTCGTAAAAGAAATTTTAAAAATTGCCTAATAAAGAAAGATACTAGCAATAGTGCAAAGAAAATTTGCCTTTTTTAAAAAAGCTAAACCTTCCCATCATGCATAGGTAAATGTTTGTTAAAGGCGCTACATTAACAACAGAAGGTAAGATAATAGATAAAATAAGATAACAGAAATCAAGGATGAAATTACAAGACAATCAGATAATAAATTAGGAGATATTGAATTACTCACCCTCCACCTCTATAAGTTAATATCAATGCAGTATTCTTATTCTTTTACTTGAGCGAGTTTCTGATTCAGATTCGTGCAATCTTAGTTTCCTACCATTATTTAATGCTGTATTCCAAATAGGACATAGTCGTTACTCGATTTAATTTCTATGGATTCTCTTATCAATCTAGTTGTTCTGCTACGGCCACAAATTGGTAATTGAATTGCCTTTTCTACACTATACAATTCTTAGTTTATACTGACATATGCAAGTAATTAATGGGTCAGCTGTTTATATCAAGACTGCAACCTTGATTGTAATAGTTGTTATCACCACCCGCGCAACCTATGCTCTTTTAGTTCAAGGATAATTCAGTGGCGCGCTGAACGACGGATTTCTAACGCTTAGACAGTGCAAAGAGAAGGCAAATCACCTTTACATTTGCTACTGACGGTTTATGAACAACGGCACAGGTCATGATGTAGGCTGAGGTAGGCGTTTCGATACAACACTGGAAATCAAATAATGAGAACCGTTGGTGTATTGTCTAAATATACGTTTGGGGAAAGTTGCAAACAATTTATATTCGTGACTGCATATAAATTTTGTAGCCGAAATGTCCCATCAAGTACAATTTATGCGCGACTATTACAAATGAGAGCCGCATATCTAATTTTGTTTTCCATATATTTATCGATCCGGGCTTGCCAGCTTCCTGTCGTACTCTGATGATCAAAATTTGTAAAATCGAACCGAGAAATGAAATAGCAAATGCAAATTGAGAGAGAATGAGCATAATTTAAAAATATATATACTCAAGCGGATTTTTTTAAAATGTTCTTCAAATTACGCACAAAAGTTTCTTTTGTAATGATATTCGGTCCAATCAGCCACGTTGGTTTAAACTTATCAATAATATTTACTTTAGTTTAGTCAAAGGAAACGTTAGCTGATGAGAGCCCCATAGACGGAATGTCTGCATCAGTGTTAGTCTGATAGGATTGTTTCCTCTTCCATATCTAACAATTTCATGTCTAAGAATCCCATGCTATAACTGTCCTAAAATTTAAGATTAGCTTCCATGTCAATAACATTTATATATCTATATAATTGATAAATAAAGAAATAAGCGAAGGACTGTTTACTTATTATGCCACACTGCACTCCAAATGCTTAACCTAGAAAGAAATAAGATGCGGAAAAAATAAATAAATTACTTGATTCTCACTAATCAGTTTGTCGTCGTACTCTGATGATGATCATGGAAGGTCGAAACGCGTCAGAGCGTGCGACTGACTGTAGGCTTCCTATGTTGTTCGACGACTGGTTAAATACAATGTATTGGGGTTTACTTTATGAACGAATACTCTATTTAAAATAATAAATTACCTGTTCCTAAACGATCCCAATATGCACACAGAGAAAAGGAATCTCATTGTAATACGAATAAAAAGTGATTATCTAACTTTGTAAATTGTAATCGAGAAATGAAACGGCAATTGCAATATAATAGAGAAAATCACATCACACAGATACAGAATACGGAAACTGGAATTACAAAAAATTCAAAAGTATATATACTCGAACGGATTTAAACGAAAAATGTACTAGAAATTAAACTAATATTTTATTTCATAGAGGTACTCCTTTCAATCAGCCAGGATGGCATAAATTTGTCAATAATAGTTACTTTATAGTTGTCGGAGGAAATATTTTATTCTACGTTAGCTGATGAGAGTCCCAGTGAAGCGAAGTCTGAATAAGGAGTCTAATATGACAGTTTTCTTTTCCATATCTAATAAGTACCTGTATAAGACTGCCTATGCCATGCTATCAGAGTCATCAAATATAAGATAAGCCGCTATCGTAATCAGACTTATAAATGTATAGAATAGAATACAATAGAA
>JAQBSW010004259.1:0-71513 GCA_029291075.1 Eudiplozoon nipponicum
GCACTAGGTCAAATAAGAATCCTGTAATAAACTGCTCTTGACAACATTTTCACATGCAAACATACACACACACCATACCAATGAACATGACACCCTCCTTCTTGTTTAATGAATCATTTTTTTTTCCTATTTTATGGTTTAAACATTTTTCACATCCGAGCTTAGCTCCCTTTTAAATGAAATTACTAATAATAAACATATGCCAATCTATAAATTTGACTATGCTTAGCTTTTTCATAAGATGCTATGCCTTGAAAATCAATAATTTGTAACCAACAATATCAAATGAATCGTGGATGAAAAATAACACATGTTTATTATAACAATATTTATTATAAAATAATTATAGTTAAATTTATTCAACATTGAAGTACCCTTAAAGTATTAACTCTATTCCTATTAAATGTATTATTTCTATCTGCAAAAACCATTGTATTATATAAAAAGTAATTAATAAAACAAAGTTTACCTTTGACGATAATAAAGAGCTAAATACAAATTTCGTATTCAAAAACGCTATTCATTTAGGTAATAGGTAATTGCACGGCTGGTGACAGAAATAATTTACTTGTTATCGGAAATTTGAACACTGGTGAGTGAATGTGGATTCACGTAGTAAATTAAATAAATTGATTAACAAGGCTATGTTATGTAATGAAGAAATGAATGTCTATAATTAAGTTATTTCCCCAGTTGGTCACTGGAGATTGGGTCAAACCGTCGTTGTTGTGCTCTGTCTTTATGACTCAGTGAGCGTTTCAGCCATCAAGGACTTTTCCATAATAGGTAAGGCAACGAAGATAGGTTAGACTGGTGATCCCAATCACTTCCAACCACAGAGTGAGAACTTATTAGGCCTTAGTGTCAGTTTGAGTTAACTTTCACATAAAATTCCTGTCTACATTTTAGAGTTGATTCGGTAAGGTAAATCACGAGGTGTAATATTTTTGGAACTCATTCCGCGTATGAAATACCGGATTTCATGTTAATAACAGATGTGGAAAAACACATCATGGAAGAAAAATCGACAGAGTAAATAAAGTTTTACCAGGGTTAGGAAAAGTTTCCATCGTAAGAACAGGTGAGCTTTAATTTCTCATATCGCAAAGGTAATCGTGAAACTTGACAACGAAAAAACGATAAAATGCTCATTTTCATATGAGCAAATTTTCTGTTTCATTTCAAATCAATCCACTGACGACTGGTAACGCCGGCTGTGTTAATATGCGAAAGCTCCAATGAAGTTAGGTGAAATGGAGCGATAAAGAAATGGATCAGTACTTTTGACATCGTATTCGTACTAGACACATAGACACCTTTTCCAGTCCTCGGGGTGATACAAAAGCGAAGCATGACTTATTTGGTCACACTTTCTTATCCTTCTGAGAGCTATCTAGTTTAGAGACGCCGATTTCCGGTTAATTGTATTCTTCTTTAGTCGCCTTTGCCTCACAGATCTTAGAAACAAGCTTGTTTTATTAGCTCGGTTAAAAAAACTTGTGATGCAAAACACACTGAAGAAGGATGCTAAAACAGGCGTCCGAAAAACATCCAAAGGACGATACAACTGTAACTCAGCCAGTGCTAGTCACAGCACATATCATGTAATAAGTGTTCATATATTTTCGTATGTCTGCAATATATGCAAGTATTTATTTGGAATGCGAACTATAATATAAATTGATTTGAAGGGTTGTTGTGTAATGTGCTGTGTACAGTGGCCTGATGATGGTGCTAGATAGAAGGCACCGAAACGTCGCCTTCGGAAGAAAGGGACGAATACGCACCCAGCCTGCTCGAAGAGAAAATAGATGCATACTGGAAATTGGTGAGCAATCGGATCTTTGTGAAACTTTTAGTTCGAAGCTACAACCCGCAAATGCAACTCGCGGAAAGTTATCATATTATAATATAAATTATTAGTGCTATTTCACTGTGCAAGGACGAAAAGAAATATTATCAGATACTAGAACCGTTTCTGTCTAATTTTCTTCTATAATAACCAGAAAAAGGAAACTTTGTAATTTAAACGCCTATGCAAAGTCAAATGGTGAGCATATGTGGGCAGTTGCGCAACACCTTATTGAAATCGCGCGCGTATATGCTCCAGCCATTGCCTTTACTATAATTATAAAATGGAATAAAATGAATGAGCTAGTCATTTACGAAGCGTTGGAGATTAACAAATTGCAGCCTGAATTATGTAAGCCAAAGAGCATTGTTAGGTATTCAGCTTGATTTGGATATGATGCACATATAACACATATAACTCTCTCTTCCAATTTTTATTTTCTGGTTTTTTGACTTTCACTTTAAAAAAAATATATATTCAATTTAGATAATTGATGAAAATTTCTCTTTACCGTTGCACATGAGTATGGTATTAGAAATGGGCATGTACGCAGCCATTATGTAAGTAAGCGTGCATGTACGTGTGTATGTTGTATGCATGTATACATGTATGCATGATGGTATATATGTGTGTGTGCGTATTTTATATATATATATATATATATATAATATTAGCGCTCCATAGAATAATCAAAGGACAATCATATCCATGATATTCATTATTTTAAAGAGGTTTAGTTGACTTTTCTTTAAATTAAATTTGCGAGCTTGAAGTAAACACCAATGTCATTGTATTTGGCCAGACGTCGAATGTTGTTCGCCGACTGGTTAAATACAATGGGATTGATGTTTACTCCAAGCTCGCAAACTTGATTTAAAGAATTTTTACCACCACCCGCGCAATCAATTATTGTTTAATTGCTTAGTTAAGACCATAATTTTTTGCAAGTGTAATTCAATATGGAGTCAGATGGTAAGTAAATTAGTGATCCACCTGCGCAACCAAATCCATTATCGATTATCAAAAGCACTGGAAATCGCAATGACATGTCAAGGCATAAACACAAATTGATTAAGATTTTCAATTAGTTTTATCAATAAATATGCATATGCATAAAGTTCCGTCATAACCTACATTATACAATGAATCGTTAGAGTGGAACATCTATTTATTCAAGAGCACGTCTAAACTGGATAATCTGTTGCTAATTGCATGTGTAAGAGGAATGTATGATTATACTTTTGAGTCAATGTTACGCTGTCCAATCCACAACGCTGAACAGTTAAAAAAATAATTAAAAATCTACATAGATCTTGAGATGATGGCATATTTACTCCCAGATATAAAGGAGACCACAGGACGTAATGAAAATGTTATTTGATCCCCGTTAGGTAGATTTTCGTCGAGCTCCGTTGTTGAGCATGGCAAGCGGAAACGCATCTGAACGCATAACTGACGGCAGAGTTGCTTATTTCTGACTAGTCAAAAATGAGATTGTTGCTTATCATAGCACAAAAAACTTATTTTAAATCAGGTTTATCTGTTTCATTTGCGCGTGTTTTTTGCCAAGCGATAGGCATTAATATTCGAATTTTTAGCATCGCGCTATACTCATTTCCATTAATGACATTAGAAAGCTTTGAATAATTAGTAAGGTATCGATGTTTGTAAGAAACAGAATAATTTCCTTATTAATATACCAAATCTTGTCAGTAAGCTAAAACTGAACAAACCTAGATACAAGGAGGAGATAAAAAGCAAGTATAAATGCTTAACTTCAAAGACTGGGTCGTTATAGCAATGTTAATTATCAATATTATTTACCCTGGTGCCTCATTAACCTATTGAATATAAGCACAGTGGGAAAACTCATTAACCATCGTAAATATCTTGCTACTTGGAAAGCAAATATTAAGAAGCAATACAAACCATGCATACACACAGAAAAAAGTGTATAACACGCAACCAAAAATATGGTTATATCACAAAAAGTGTCATTCAATTTGTCCGTTGAACTGGTAAAAATACGTAAATTATTTACATTAGATTTCACTTAATAATAAAAAAATCTTAAGACAAATACAAATGTTACCGAAATTTCCTTTCTTTTCTTCGTAGCAGAATTTTTGTTATAAGAATGCGTCTACCTGGTGTGCGGAAAATTTCGCCTATTTCATGACTAGATTTAAATAGAAAATCAAAAGGATTTACGAGGGACTTACCAAAAAATGCTACCGGAACGAAAATAAATGAAAATTTATTAATTTGATGCATACGTTACAATATTAAGACTACTCTATATGGATTTCCGCTTGATATATATATAACGTTAACATCAGACCACGGCAGATTCGCACTAGAGAGGATAACGTCAAGTAGGTTTTCCTAAACTTACCATTTAGAGGCGACGTATCAACCTCAATAATTTCACGGCGGCTGAATAGAATAACTAAGGAGAATTTTCCAAGTGTTAAAGTTAATATCAAAACGGATTGGCAACAAGCTAAAGGGAAACTTCCAAACAATATGCGCGCTCAACACTGCAATCCGCAGTGGCGCTGTTACCAAGTGAAAGAAAGATTGTAGAGCGTTGTTTAGTATTTTCGAAATAAATGGCCATTATCCACTTTGTTATTAATGTGTTTTTTCTTCCTAATTAGAACTATACTCTGTAATATGGACATAATAAAGAATATATATATATATATAATGTCACGACGTTGCGGGAAAATTTAGGATTTGGTAGATATAATGATAACAAGGCAACTACATGCGCTATAACTGATAGTTACTCACCACTCCGCGTTCACCCCGTCCCCCAGAACTGTAGGTCACAGCCAAAGTAGATGAGCATTGTTCCGCATACCATGGGACACTGCCTCGCTCAGAAGCTGAACTAACTCCCAACGTGTAAATGCTATTTGTGTAACCATCGCAGTTGCAGTTGTCCAGATTTTTGCCCCCATTTCCACTGGCCCAAACAAAGATTGAGCCGAGACCGTTGCGACCCTGTCCAAATTTCATACAACATAATGAACAAATTAAATTGTCATCTAGCTAAAACAAGCGATAAGTGCAGCGTACACGTAGCAAAACAATAAAAATACTGTGTTTTGTTTGAATCATATTTTATCCTCGTAATCATTGCACAATTAAACAAACATTGATTGCGCGGGTGGTAACAAAAGTTGGTTAAACCAACTTTGCGATCTTGATATAAATACCAATCTCGTAATATATTCTTTTACCTGATTATCGGGTTGCGATGCGATTTTTTTCATCCGCTGTCTTCCTGATTTTCCAGAATTTTCGATCTCCGGATATGGAGATCTTTTTCAATGGAAAGCACATCACCTACTAAGTTGACAATCAATATGTCAAGTGGAAATTTTAGTTTAATCTGCTCCATTTATACTTGTTGTTAGATCTCTTAAGCATAATTTGTTTTTTTTAAATACTAGGTAATTGTATGTAACATGGTTTGTGTGTATGTCTGCATGTGTACACTCTTCGACATGACAATACAGTAATTTAATAGCAAATACTGACTACTCACTAGATAAGCTTACGTCATGACTGGGTGTATGTATTCTCGTTTGTTTTTGATTGAGGAGTAATCAACTACTACACGTGTACATTCATCCAAGTGAAATTACAGCGATTTAGCAACATCTGACTATTCACTAGATAAGCGGATGCAAACAAATCGGATCGCAACCCGATAATCAGGTAAATGATCTATTCTCTGTCGCGCAACGTGTTTCTTCTAAATCGTAATATATTCATTTGCCAGTATAAACTAAGCATTGTACAAGATAGCAAAGGAAATTTTTCCAGTAGACTGGTTTCTTTCTAATTTGGAACTCATCAAATATTGTCCAGAATTTTGCCATGGACGAGACATATACTTGTACTGGACAGTACTTTGAGAGTTTCCAACGACGACGTAAAGTCCATCCCCTCCTCAACGTGGTACGACGGTGTCAACCATGTCTCGATGGCCGATCGTACATGGGCTAACGGGGCTATGGCGGTGGTGTCACCAGGGCGTGGTGGATTTCCGACTGGCAATCGGATCTCCTATAAAATACCACATGAGCCCGAAGACGGCACCATGACTCGGCGTGTGTTCCCCGCCACAAAAGGGTTCAACAGCCACAGGATTACATGGACTCCTGGACGGTACCCCGTACTTCCGAATGGCGAATGAGCTCTCAACAGCCACCGGTAACCATACAACTTACTGCTGCCTTGCAGACTGCGCTTGGATGTGCAAAGGCTAGAGGTGCGTCCTCCATCAAAAAGCCGAGTGGTGAGGGGACACCAATGTACCAAATTCCCAAGAAACTCCATGAAATGTGGAGCCGGCTTATCCTCTAAAAGGAGTCAGCCGCAGTAAATTAAAAAGTAAAGTAACGACGACGTAACCCGTTTACTGGATGATTTGCCTTTGCCACCTTATGTAATGCTTGGTTTCTACTGACAAATGTATATATAATTGGACTGATTTGTTCCTCAAAATCACAACCTCAATTTAAATGATCATTGCATAGTTTTCCAATAATTAATCAATCAGTCAATCGAACAAGCTACATTTCAAAAGTAAAAGATGACGCCTCATTGCGGCATAACTATGGAAAAGTAGTAAACCTGTAAATGATTTGTAAGGGGATGGATTTAGACTTTGGGGAAAGGCCAAACTGCTTACCACACAAAAAGAGGCTTCATGGAATTTAATATAACACATTCACCTTGACAAAGTTAAGTAAAAGACAATATTAAATCAGCAATGCAGCATCCGTGTGGTTTTCCTCGTATAGCTTCATAACTAGTCGATACATCTCAGTGATATCTGTCAACGAAAAGACTACACAATCAAGAAATACGCTCAACGATTGCCAGAAAAATTCGATTATTTATCACGCAAGATATTCAATCAGGAGCTTTACTGAAAACGCGGAACCTAACAAGGAAGGCAAACCGGTTTTATGCAACATAATTTGAAAGTGGCTAACTCAAGTTACTTTCGCACTCTCATAACATCCTCTTTTTCCTTTAGCCAATTAAACACAGGCTGATAAATTAGCACTCTATTCAGCAATGTGGCCGTAAACATACTTAAAACGCATATTTAAATCAAGGTTGCGATCTTGATGTAAACACCAATACCATCTCATGCATAGATTTTTTCATTATAAACTAAGCACTGAAGAATGTATAAAAGGCAATTCATCCACTAGACTGATTTAGTCCTTATTGGGAACACTTCCCGTACCATCCAGAATTTGCCGCGGACAGAGCTCGAACCTAGGCACGTCTGCTTCGGAATCTGATGCTCTAACCATTGAGCCATCATGCCGCACATAAAAGGTGACCGAGCCTGTGCAACTAATGCAGTCATCTTTGCTTTCTTAACGATAAGTAGTTATTAACGGTTTGTGGAATACAACTAATGACTTCAATGGGGCTTATTTGTTTTTGCCCTCCTATATTGGCTATGCTTCTCAGATAACGGTGACCAAATATTTTTAAGTCTCTAATCTTCAGTTTGAAAGACTCAAGTTTCACTAACGTATAAAATTGGATGTATGGATGCACTGTCTATAGATCCACTAAAGCAAATCTATACCATCATCACCATCACCATCATCATCATCATCATCATCATCATCATCATCATCATCATCATCATCATGCACAGCAATACAAAAGCCATTAGTAACTACTGTTTCGCTGCCATATAAAAGTAAAAAGAATAAAAACATCAAGAAAAATTTTAATAACGAAAAAGAATAATAATTTTCGCATACAAACTGTTAGAGAATTAGGAGGGGAGCCCCGGGTTACTATGATATTTTTAACTAGATATTACACAGAAATGAGGTAGACTGAACGTCTCCACAACACCATTGTTTTGGCATGTGTGACAAAGACAGAATAAGGCTGTTTTGGCCTCTTTGTTTCTTATATACCTTGTTATTTAAATTTTTAATGTTGCCTTATATTACTTTTAATATATGTGAGTACATTAATTATTGTAAGAGATTATTCTTAAGTCTGCCGATTTTCAGTGATATGTTAAAAATGAAAGATCCAAATGGTATACCAAAAGAAGGCATTAGCGATAGTTATCTATATAAGGTGGCTTGGGCAGAATATAGCTTATCGAATAACAGAATTTGGACCCAGTAGTCAAAGTCGAGTAATATTCCGCCTACAAACAATTCAATTTCAGCATCTTTTACGCACAAATAAGCGCGGCTCAGGACGATATCTATTCCAAACCTGAGCAGAATAGGAGATACTTGGTCAATCCTGTCATTATCAAGAGGGTGAAATTGATCGTTGTGTTTCATGACATGACTGAGTATTTTAGTGGAGAGAACCTGTATAAAGTTTAAAAATTTAGCGAACATACCGTTTGTGTATAGGATTTCTAGAAGTGCATTGCGATCGACTTGACCGAATTTACTCTTAAAGTCTTAAATACATATCGGTATTCAATTAACATTCTTGGGATACAAATGTTATCTATGAAATACAATTTTGGTCAAAATTCGTCATGAATTACTAAACTATGTTCCTCATGAAGCACTGAGACAGCTAAAAATAACTTGCTACTCAATATCAACGAACGATGCATATGACACAAATTACGATTGCCATTTTGGAAATAGGAATGATGATCAACCCATTCTATATAATACGAAATAGTGGTCATCACGCGAACCACTGTATCACTAGCATTAGTAAGTAAGCCTGGTCGCAAGTCAGCAAGACCTGCAGTTGTGTGGTGTTTAGGGTTTAATATTACATTTAATATCCTTAATCAAGACTAATATATAAGCATAATTTGGGGAATCTGGATTGCTGTAGGTGAGGAAGTTTTTTTTCGGTTTAACTAGTTCGCGAAATATTAACGGCGTATACAATTTTCTGCTATCCAAAAAGTTCTTTAAATCAAGTAAGCGAGCTTGAAGTAAACACCAATCTCATTGTATTTAATCTATCATCGAACATAACAAAACCACCGCCAGTCGCAACGCACTGACCCGTTTCGACGGCAAATTGACTATCAAGGATAAAACCGCATTGAATATATATGGAAATCAAAGTTAGATATGCTGCTCTCACCTCTAGCAGTCTCGCATACATTGGACTTGACTGGAAATATCAGCCCACACAATTTCTATGTAGTCACGAACATTAACTATTTGCAGATTTCGCCATAAATATATATATATATATATATATATATATATATATATATATATATATATATATATATATATATATATATATATAGTTGCGAGTTTTGTGCTCACCGATCAAGATCACATATTTAATGGATTAAAATATTCTTGTTACTATAGTTTATGGCTTCTCTGACTTTATAATCATTTGAAATGTTGCACAAATTTGTTCTAGCAAACTTTGTATGCTAATGATTTAAGATCGACTATCTTTTCGTGCGTACGTTTGCGTTTTATAGATATGCGAATATTGCCGGAAGTCGAGCTAGTAGGAATATTTTATCTAGACTGGAGAATTTCCAAAATTATTAAAGACCCTATGACTACTTCGTCAAATCTCTATAATGCGAGATGCCGACTATCATAGTAATTCACACAATGAATTTTATTTCCATCCATAGAAGTTTTAAATTTCGATCATCGAAACCAGTGTATTTTAATTTTAGATAATCTTTCTATTTTGGTTGGATAGAAGGCTGCCAAAATCTACTTTAGATAATTTCATAATTCTTTCCAGAACAAAAGGACTTAAATCTGAAACAGGCGATCGTTTGTTCCGAGCCATCGTGTGCCTCAGAAAGCACGATTTTCACAAACATAAACACACCACCTATAAGTAACGGACATATTTATACTAGAGTCTAGAATTCCCCGCAAGTTCTAGGACTTTGTGTGGGACTTCACCTCACACTATAGCATACAGCATTGGAAGTGTATTATGGAACCGCTATAAAGCAACTTTGAACAATTATATGCTATGCGTTTTAGTGGACGTTTCTAAAGTGCGCACAGACAGAAATACTCGCGAGATGTAACAATCATTATCTTATATTCGTACAAGCCCATTCTGCCTATTTGACTTCGGAGAAAGAATGTTTCAATTAACTGCTTCAGCAATGCGCTCTACTTTTCTATTTATTAATTCGAAAAACACCTGAAAATCCGCTTAGTTTGGAGTTTACAGTGCGGGACTATAGAAAAAAGTCCTCCGTTTTGCTTTTCTATATTGACAATATAAATAACCCGACACTGCAGTTGAGCTGAGATTGATGATAAATGGCCTTTTAACATTGTTTTAGAAATCAGAATTAAAATAAAGTTATGGTTCAATATTCAAAATAGATCACAATATCGAATTATATTAAAATCATGTTGAGTTTTGTATCTTAATTAAAAAAACGTGAAGATATGATAGCTTTCAATTGATGATCGACGATAAACAGGATGATCTCAAAGGTTGATATTGAAATTTGCCAATTTTCAGTTATACACGGAGATCAGATTCTCACGCAGTGTGCCTAAGTAGCGCCTGTAGACAAAAAAGACTCTACGACGAAACCGCTCGAAGATCAACAACAGAAACTATAATTCCACTGTGCGTTTAATGGCGAGAATTTTGCCTCGATGCCAAGGAAATGGCGTTGCCATCCTCTAAAATTTGCGACTGATCCGAAATTTATAAAAACGAAAATGACGAAACGCATTAAGTAAATTGTTTTCACAATCTCGATAATTGTATCCATATATTACTAGCAAAATTCATAAAAAAAGCTGTTTGCACAACTGATAAAAGATTGCAAAGCTTGTTGGGCCTGAAGTTTGCAGAGATGAGCCAGAAAAACATTTATGATTGGAAACATTTGGCATTACATTCTAAATTAAAGCTTTTGTTAGATTCAGACCACTAATATTTCCATGTCAGAATAAACGAAAAGAGAATTGCAGTGCTGCATTCTACTACTGCCTCCTTAATCTCCATCGACAGGCTACGACAATACACATTACATGTATTATATAATTAGTAAATTATAATTGACCCATTGGATTAAGCGAGTTCCTGGCGCAGGAAGAATAGAAAATGTAATCACCCAGCGCAAAACTCAACCAAGAACAAAATATAATCCCTTGTTGGGAGAACAATGTATAATTCCATCTCAAATTATCACATATTGTGTAAAAAACCAGTTTGAAATGAAGTCTGAAAAAGTTAATAAACAGATTGAAGGCAATAAATCACCGATTCTAAACTCAGTAATGAGGAGAGGTATATAGAGCAGACAGAATAACGTTAACTAGGCTTTCATGCGAAGCAAGAACTTTGGACATAAAAAACAAACCAATTTCAGTGTTTAAAAGTAAAAGATTGTTGCGAAACTGGATTAATCGAAATTACCTGATCTGTGTTTTGACTAACACAAGAAGTTATCAAACAATTTACTTTTTTCAGCAAAATATTTTGGCTGCTTTTATCGACAGCCTTCTTCAGTTGGTCCATTCTCTTTAGTTTCAAAAAAAACTAATGAAGCAATAGTTTTTATTTTTAAACTAGTGAGAATGGACCAACTGAAGAAGGCTGCCGAAATATTTTGTCGAAAAAAAACTACTGGTAACTTCCTGTGTTAGTCAAAACACAGATCAGGTGAGGAAATTTAATTGATCGGACAGTTTTATTTTTCATAGACTATACCAGGATAGTGTGTGTAGTTGAAGTTTGACCTCCTAGTATTCTCAATAGAATTCAATGTCTCACGAAACGTTTTACTAAGCATTTTTGCATGTTGCTTTCATACATTCACATATACCTGCATACGTATACAAATATAAAGATGAATTCATGAATATATGCATACAACATCAATACATACATTCATAAATGCATATATAAATACATGACTCTCTCTCTCTCTCTCTCTCTCTCTCTATATATATATATATATATATATATATATATATATATATATATATAAAATACATGCATACATACTCGCATAACTACATACACATACACATGCATACAAAAATAAATAAACATAAATTTACATCTTCCAAACAATAGGTGCGAGATAAGCCTATGCAAATAATGTAAAATTAACAAGGATTCCCCACTATACTCTATGTTTCGTTAGACTTCCACTGATCCTCGCCAATCAAATGGTTATTAAGTATACGATACGAAATGCCCAAGTCGCTGATATAATGAATAATAGTATTCCTCCATAAGATGGTTGATCTACCTCTCCTAAGGTTCTAGTTATTTATTTGGTTCGCCTCGGTAGCTTGTTGAGTATCGCTTATAATTAATGTATTTTAAAGTGCCACAACAGGCGGAATTGACGTTTTTTAACCGGGTTCAGTGGCAATGGAACATCAAAGAGTGGCCGAATAGAACTAGGGGACTCGTGCATTTTGCTATCAAATAATGACTTACGGCGATCGGCGGGCACTGAACAAAATTATGCCAAGCAAATACATACATTTACAAGGCTGCTCAGGAAGTGGTACTTATGGTATGTCATCTACATAGCCTCCGTAGCATAAATGAGGTCGAACTGTCTGACTAACTTATCGAAATTGGATCTAATGATCGGTCACATAAACGGTTTATTTCAGATTGTATTACATAGTGTTATAAAGGCAACTGCAGCGGGGCTTACGTATCTGGAAATTTCGGCCGAAGCCGATCAGTATGGCGTCATAAGTTCGAAGTTAAACGAGTATGCTGATACAAGCCGCAGAGATCCGTTCAATATTATATTCCACTTCGTATCAAAACTGACCATAAAGATGGCTTTGCAAGATTTAGCTTCAGACTATTCGACATGGAAATAATTGGCTCGTCGAAACTCTTCTATTTCTGTCATCAAAACAGTATCATCAGCGTATTCCAGGCGAGAAATTCATGGACTACCACAATTCTACAAGTGGTCACTTTCGTTCAACACACTTTTTATTGATCCATCACTACAAGTTGAACATCAGCTATTATCTTTGCAGTGAAACCGAACTCGAACTTGCACAATATAAAGGATGAGCGCACCTGGAAAATAGCGACAGAATTCATCTTACGGATGTCGGTACGTCTAGACTGGACCCGTCAGACGTCCATTCGACAATTTTAATGGCGACGGACCAAGCTCGATGGCCACATTTATACAAAACAAAGAAGTGATAAAAAACCTAATCGAGGAACTGAATGCCCGCAAGGAATACGCCACATCAATGTATACTAAAACAAAATATTAATTATGAAACTAAAAATTCGACAAAACAAATTAAGACTATTATTTAGATGAAAATAGGATAGAAAAGAAAATTTAGAACAAAAAACCAATAAAGTTTAAACCAACACAGCTTTTCACACTCTCATAATAATTTGCAGTGTTAAACTGAAACAGACATGAAAAATGCTACAATAATTGCGTCACAAATGACGTGTAATGATGTTACCGGTATTTGTAATTAACAAGGGACGCAAAATTCCAAAGCCAAAATATTGAACAAAACACATTTCCTAGGCAATTTTATTGTTAAAACGGAAGTCGTTGTCATATAGAGACCAAGAATATGTGTCAAATTCCGCAAACCTGTACGGAAACAGGTGCTTATTTTCATCAAAACACTCTACAAATAGGCTCAAGCATATTATTGCTTGAGTTACAAAATATTTTGAGGCAAGAAAAAAATTATATAAAATAATCATATGAACATTATCACAGTGCAATTTTCATACAAAAAATCAGTTTAGCTGCTTATCTATTTTTACAATTTAGTTTAGATATTTTACTTTAGTTATTTGCACAACATTATGGTATATATTTATATATCTATGTATATATACTATAGACTTATTTTTTAGCAATCCTACTAGAAAATATCAATTAAATATAATTTCCACAGGTGTCTGTTCTATAATGACAGATCGAGGATGGCTAGTTATAACGTTGTAACGAAGGAGACGACAAATAGGCTCTACCTGAGTCCAGCACTAATAGAACACAACAAATAATTCTCTTTGTTAGACTTCACATTAGATGGAAAAAATCCAAGCTGGTATATAACTTTGCGATTGGATGAACAAAAATATTAACGAATCCAGAATAAGAGCTGCAGATACTGGTAGATATAAGATTTATTAATAAATGTTATCCCATGGAGTCAGTTTCTTTATTCTCATTTATATATATATATATATATATATATATATATATATATATATATGCGATAGCATATGTTTCTGTGTATATCAAAATATTATGACGCAGTATGATTACACACCAACTTTTGTTATACCCTAAACATTGCAAACTAAAGGAAATGCAATCGATTAGCAAGACAAATTATGTCTATCAATTTAAAAATACTCAGTAGAAGGCAGGTCTGCTACCCACAAAATTTAAGCTGTCGTCAATGTAATTCGAAGCCAGGAAGGATGAAATCATGATTTAATAGACGGATTAATTTTACTATACTAAATAAATTTCACCGAATCCAAATTTCTATGAAAATCTACTATATAAATAAATATAAAATTCATTTGACATGAGATCTGGCTTAAATAACATATTAACTGTGTCGAATAAATCTTCTTGTGTAATCGAGGTATTTTTCAGTATAAAAAACGTTTCTCAAAATGAAATACTATAACCTCTCCCACAAAAAGTACTGCAACCGCTGCTAATGCTAACATCAAGACTTCGACTACGACTACAAGTAATACAAATCCGACGAATACTTGTGATGCAATACTAATTCAACTTTTATTATGCTTATTTTCATTATTACTTCTACTACAAGTAATACTAGCACTAATGCCACTGCTACTACTACTAATAATAATAACGACGATGATGATATTACTAATGATACTTCTACTAATAAAAATGCCGCTCCTACTAATATTAATACAACTAATACAACTGCTGATATTGATACCAATAATGCTAGTACTACTACTACTAAAATTCTACTATTATTAGCACCACTATTATTCTAAGGTCTACTAGTAAAACTAGTACAATAACAACTACTATTACCTATCCGTTCAGTAATAGTCATTACCATTATAAATAAAGCAGTAAAGAAGAGATTTCGCTTCTATGCACAATTAATCGATTGAAATAAATTTTCACTTGAACAATTCCAAATTTAAACAATGAGATACTATTTATAATAATGGTTTCAGCGAAGATGACAATCAATAACGTTTGTAAAAAACAAACAAATCCTCAAAGCAGTTCAACGAAAAAAAATCGGGATAATATGTAAGACTACGGCTGTTCATGCACTTATGAATCCGATGACAGTGCTTTGCTTAACAATGAGGAGAACAAAAGCAAAGAGAGTAATTTTTTCTATTGTGTATCCTAATTTACACAAGAATTCTCTAAAACAATAAAATTCTCTATTTCTTTATTCATCCTTATTCGACTTTCCTCTCATGAAATAAGCTGATTTTGACACGGTCAAGTTTCTAGATAATAAAATATTATCGGTGCATTCTAAGTAATATTTTAAGATATACTTATAAAATATTATTATATAAATTTTATAGATTTTGTATGATTCAAAAAAATACTCCGCAGTTTAGAAAAGGTAATTCTTAAATGAAAATAACAATCTCACTCAATTCTTTAAATCAAGTTTCCGAGCTTGAAGTAAACACCAATCCCATTGTATTAACCAGTCGTCGAACAACATAGTAAAACTACCGTCAGTTTTATTATGTCGTTTGATTACTGGTGTTTACTTCAAGTTCGCAAACTTGATTTAAAGAATTGTTACCACCACACACGAAATTAATGATTGTTGAATTTCAGTATCAGTCAATGTTTTTAAACTGGATTTTTTAATTTACATCGGCACACAAAGAGAAATAGTGAGTTTGACACGCAGCCCATCTTTAAGTTAATTCACCATGCGACGTTAAGGTAATTGGTGATTGCGCAGGTAATGAAAATGATGCACGTGAAATATACACTCAAGCTATGTATCAGTTATAAACTCACAGACGCAATTTGAATAGGAGACTTTTTGGCATTTTAATTTTTATTATAGCATAAAAAATTTCTCGCCATATCTAGTAACAAAAAATATAGTGATTTATATCAATTGAATGCTTGAACAAATAAACAATATTGAACGAAATTGTCATAGTTGAGATATACCAATACGAAACGGAGCATAGTTAGCAAGGTGATACAATTAGGCAATTTTATAGATTATGCTAGAAAAATAGAGTTCGTGTTACATCCAAAGTTGTGGACAATAAAGTAGTTATTCTTCAAACTAGTAGCGATATCTGATTACTAGGAACGTCTGATAAAACTACTTTATTGCTGGAATCCGCAAATTAATAACCTCACAATCGCGTCTCATTTCATATGTTCAGATTCTATAGGCAGCAAAAAAAATTATGTTCGGGAAAAACATAGAAAGTGTGCTGCCGACATTTCCAGTCAAGTGCAGTCTATGCGAGACTACTAGTGGTGAGAGCCGCATAGAAAATATTGTTGTACGTATACATGCATTGCAGTATGATCCACGCTAGTCAGTTTGCCGCCGTACTCTGTCGGTGATCATGGAAGGTCGAAATGCGTCAGTACGCGTGAATGACGGTAGTTTAGATATGCTGTTCGATGACTGATTATATACAATGGGACTGATTTTGACTTCAAGCTCGCAAATTTGATTTAAATAATTGTACAGGCTGTTGTTTTAAAAAGTAAGTAAACAAAAGTTATTCTACGATCATTATTATTTACAGAAGACTTAAAGAACAGCCGCTAAATCGGTTATTTCATTGGTCTTTTGGCTTTAATCATCTCCTATTGAATAAAGTGAGAGAGAAATAATTTTGGTACATTAATTGCACTCTCGCTACTTTCAACCATACGTAATTCAAATTTCAGCATAAGACACCACAAGACACTTAAGAAGAATTTCCCACTATGTTTGAAGCTCCTCTTAATCAAGAAAGTTAAGGATGGCAACATGTGATGTTAAATGCACTTATTCCCTATTTTAATGCTTTGTTGCACTTGCTTTTGAGGAGTATGATTTTAGCAATAGTTCACGGCAATGTGTAAACACTATTTTTTGTCTATTAGATTTGTGGCAAATTAGATAGAATTAAAGAAATATTGAAAATTATTCAATGTATTACTAATTATCAATAGTAAAATGATTACTTGTCTCAGAGTTATTATTATTTCTGTAATATTAATAACAATAATTTTTTTTAATTCTTGTAATTCATAATATAAAAATCATTATTGTAAGGCTAATATTATGATTAATATTTTAAATCGTATTATTTAAAAAAAAATCTTTAGAACTTAGTATTAAACTTTTACTATAATTGTTATTTAGGTTATTAATATTATTCTTATTTTTTATTTATTTTATTTATATTGGCATAACCTGTATATTATTATTCACTATTGATGTATCAATTTTCTATTAATATTACTAATACTATATTTATAACTAATTTAATTTAAAAATTATTAATCGTATGGATGTAATTATTGTTAACGTAATTAAAATTTATACTATTATTACTCATCTCATTAGAATTATTAGTATTTCATGATATTATTAAAGTTAATAATGCAAATAATAATATAATTATCAGTTATAAAATTAAGTTTTATAGTTTGCAGTTATAGTAGGACCTTATTAAAAATTATATTTTTCATCATACATTTTATTAACTAATTTTATAATTATGGACCAAGCAAGCAATATTACAAAAAATATTGATTCAGTATGCTTAAAAAATGCAATTAGCAAAGGTGGCACTAAATAAGCAGTCGCATACTCTTTATAACTATTATTTTTATCATTATTTTGATTAATAATTACACGTGCAACTATAGTTACTTAAAGGAACAATCATATCTGTTTCAAAATAGGGTCACGACAAATGAATTTTTATTATCTTACTATTACAAGATACCTTTAAATGTATATTTAATTTAAATAAATTTTTAAACAAGCTGCCAATAACACACAAAGTAAAAAAACGCCATAAAATAAAACTTATTAAATATCCACATACAAAAATCATATACCAACCATAATTATTGAAGTTAATTAAGTAGGAATCTATAAGAATTTCCAACTTATCATCATCAGCTTCATCAGCTTCATCATCTACATTAGGACCATTATCAATCCCATCCCATCCCATCCCTCGTCATCCCATCCCATCAACTCGTCCCATCATCCCATAAAAGAGAGTTAGATTGGCCCCATATAGTGATATTTCACTTATTTCTAACATTAAAGTACTTATCTGTTTCCTAATAAATGCGACCTAACCCATTTTAAGCCAGAAACGTTCTCTCTCTCTCTCTCTATATATATATATATATATATATATATATATCAATGCATGAAGACGTGAGTGTAGTTTTCTATAAGCAAGGAATGCCTATCATGAAGCAATGCACAGATATTCTATCTTCATCATTAAAGTTCCATTTACCGAAGTATTAAACATAAAAATTTCTATTCAATGTGAAATTTCTTTCATATAATAGGAGAAAAATTAACGTCTAACGGTACCACGTGTACACGTATATTATAGTTGTGAAGCGCATATCTGGTTTTCCATACCTCACACATGAATTGCTGTCTGATACTTGTTAGTCAGTTTTCCGTAGAAACGCGTCAGAACGTGTGACTGACGGTAGTTTTTTTGGCTAGATAGAATGGGATTTGTTTTTATCAAAATCTCACAAACTTGATTTTAAAAAGTCTAAATGGGTTATCTCAAGTTAAACATGAGCAATAAAACTAAAAATACTGACCTTCTGCACTCCGTCATGAAAAGCTCTCTGAGCAAGTCGACCAGGACCGTCCACTGTTTTACCGTCATCGTCCGGACCCCAGGATGCCGAGTACACATCTATGTAGCTCATTCTGTGACCAAGTGATCGTGACTCCATAGCGTCTGTTACATCACCATCGAGCATACGAACACCGCCAATTTTTGCGCGATGGGCAATTCCAAGGCCACAAACACTATTATTTGCCACAGCGGCAATTTCACCGGCACACCTCGTTCCATGACGGCTAGTTAGTGAACAGAAAACATTGTAAAATGAAGCATGTCGATAAAGCGTATTTAGATTTTAATGTACAAGAATCATTAATAATGTAGTTGATGTTTTCCTGTCATACCCATCAGTATATACATAAAGATCTATGTCACCCGCACGGACAGTTGCTGTATATGTTATGCCGATAAGATTGAATTCGCTAGACCTTTCATTGGACCCTATTTGGAACTTGAATCGCATCGATTTTCACCAATGGAAGTGTGTTGTGATAGGGCACGGTGCCAAGTGATCAAGTGACCATGAGATTGCTGGCCTATCTATACTGCGGTGACAGTCATCCATCGCAGACACCAAGGTATCCTGGCGTACAGGATATTTAAATGGTCTTTACAAGCAGTACACACTCCATCATTATCAGTGTTCCTTAACAAGAGTCCGCGGTCTAAAAGATCGACCGACGACAAGTACACGGCTCATACGATTTTTATGGTTAGTGTTAACTAACCCACAGCTAACAATGCCCTACTCGATACTGTTCACTAAGCTCAAGATTATTTACTTCCGATGGCTGAGCACAGAAACCCGAAATTTGCTCAGAGAAATAAAAGGTCAATTCAAAAGTGTTTTGCCTAAATTCGCAAAAGAGTGAAGTAATATACAACCAAATTTTCAGTGTTTTCTGATGTCATTATAAGGTTACACTTTTTTCCGTCTTCTTAATAAATAGACCAGAAAGTCTTCTCACATATCAGATGTCAACGTTGTTTACATAGTATTTATATCCAAATATTATTTTGACTCAATGCGATGCACATTGATGCGTGTTGAATAAATATGAAACATTTGTACGCATTAGGGCAATATTTGAAACGGGGCCACCATGATGAAGAAAATGCCTTTAAATAAACTTTATTCTTTCTCATATAATAGCGAAATTCGGTAAATTCAAAACACGAAAAATTAAATACGACGTCAGAGAGAATTACCTAAAAACTGTAAATTTAACTGATTCTTCAGAATCGATAAATTAGAAGCAAAATAAACAGACTACCTTTCGGCGCATTTTAGCTTTAAGAAATTAACATGTTAGACCAATAAATTAAAAACGTATTCAGTAAAAAGTAGAGAAAAAGAATAAATCATACAAACTTTAATTAATTATAGACTTGTAACACCATACAAATGCTTATGGCAAGATTACAGAATGAAATCCAATTAGAATAGCGTTTAATTGGTCAAAATAATAACTTAAATCTGATTCGCTGACACTCAGCCAAGGCTATATAAGAAGAGATGTATGCAAGATCGTCGTTAAAATGCCAATGAATGATAGAAAAGATGTTGCGGTCTGGCGAGCACGTGCGAACAAGCCTGATCAGATTCACTTCCCCTGAACTATACGGCGTCGATGGCATATACTTTAGCACAATCAAAGTAGGATCCTAGAGGTTTAAGCTGCTGTCAGCAACCTCCTAGAAGTTCACCTTTTCAGTTTAAACGTACAATGCTGGAGAATGGCCGCTTTAGGACCAACAGCGATTTTACTAGTCATATGGCCTATGCTTAGTCTGACTGAATAATTATACTTTTCCATTCCTGTGTCATTAATGGACAAATATAAACTTTCGTATCAATCAAATTGGCGACATCTTACCCACATTGGCAACTTGAATGTCAAGTACTAGGTAACATGTATAAATAAAATATTCAATAATGTATATTGGGAAGTCTTGAAAGTGATAGACCCTATAAATAAACTGGTGGGTTTTATACATTATAAAGCTTAAGTCTAAAAATGACAGTTATTTCGTGCCAATAAAGAAGTTGACCTACATACGGCAGGTAGTTGAATGTAAATCTGCCAATCTGCATCTACAAAAATCATTGCATTGCTATATTTACTTAACGGCAATTTCAATTTCGCAGAAATAATTGAAATATAATTGGTAACTGTATACAATAAAATCAATCAATGACGGCAACGCACCAATACAGCACAACTAACGGAGACCTAGACATCTCACTTTGATGGGATGCAGTATACTTATAGTTACCAAAATAATGCAGAAATTCAGCTTTCTACTTGATAATCAGAACGCACAACGCTTTCTACTGTGTGATATTACTGTCATCACAGATACAAATAATTAGGATTTTAATAACTGATGTTAAATTGCCATCTGATCATTAGTAAAATTAATAAAAGAAAGCAAAGAGGAGAACTAAATAAGAAAGGAAAAAATATAACAATAATAATAATTCAAACAGAAAGGGATGATCTAGTTCCGATGGAAATACTTAACTAGGTAGAACACAGAAATGAGGAAGCCTAAATTTTTGCACACGCCAATATGGCCAAGTCGGCTTTAGGGCAAGGCAAAATCAGCAAAATAGTTTAATTGCGGATTTCACTGTATCGCATCGTAAACACGATCAAATATCGAAGGTAACTCAGGCAAACCGAGAAAAAAAACTTAAGTTGATTCTACCACAAATCTCCAAGAAGATCACTACTAATCTCGGTTTGATGCTGTATCGCGCAGGGTTACCAGCCAATAAACATTATGCGTATGTAGACTTCACCTGGTAGAAAAACAAGTCTTGTAATACCCAATCAGATTATATTTGAGGTTAGTTCTTCCTGTCACATCAAAATCTGTCAACCTTGCTTCCTATGCCAATCTGACGCAGGCTGAGAGAAAATAGCTCTATAGAGCATACGAATTGTAAGCATATGCAAAATGTGACCGAACCAGCTCAGTTGATGGAACCTAACCTGCCTTCTTAACGAGGCGCACTTGTGACATACTTGTTAATTTCACTGATGTATGCTTAAACGTAAGATCACCAGGAACAAAAAGGCTACCATTTTGCCAGTTGGGCAAACGTATCGTAGTTAAATACAATATGAATATCCAGCTATATTCGAATATCTACTAGAGATAAAATGAAGAGGCTTGGCAATATAGCTAAATTGCTCCCGTGCCTATCTGAAGGAGAAGCAAGGAATCGCGTAAAAGTTATATTATGCTATACTACGCCACGCTAGTTTATGATAAAGTATTTTATTCATAAAAATGTAGGTTCATTAAAAATTCAGTAAATATATATATATATATATATATATATATATTATATATATATATATTACACAGTCAAGTGTGTAGGTCACGTCAATTATAATTCAATACAATTTAAAAGTATCAGTTTTATGCGACAAGCACTTGACAACTATGAGATCCATAATGAAGAGTATCCATAAAGACTCTTTTTTTCCATTGCATTTGTTTTAATTGGTAGACTTTATCAAATAATGTAACGTATCAAAGTCACAGAGTATTCCGTCGCACCTTATAGGATCACAACGCATTTAATCTTATTCTAGATCATTATTAATATATAAATTCCAAAGTCTCCATTATTATTATTATCATTATCATTATTATTAAGACAGATTTCATGTTGTTTTTATGATTTTCAGATAGAATTAATCCTGAGTGACAAAAAAGTCTTCACATGTAATTTTTTTGTCAAGCCAAACTTTCAAATAGGTTATTTTCTTATGGCAAACAATAGTAAAATGCACAGATGCAAACTGAGCGCCAAACTAAAACAGAAATATACTATTCGCTTTTTCATTTCAATTTAAAATCTAGTTCATTTTCAGTAAATCAAATAACAGTCGTATTTAATTAAACTAACTTTGTTGAAACTGAAATAGACACCAATCAAATTTATTTCCTAGACTCCCGTAAGTCAGTTTACCGTCGTGCTATGACCGTGGAAGTTTGAAACGCGTCAATACGTGCAACTGACGTTAGTTTTGTCACGTTAGTCGGCAGGTAATTTAATTAATCCAAAACAAATAAAGCAAATGTGAAATTTCCTTTCAACTACAGCATTAATACTCATGACTGGCTGATCTCACAATAACCACTGACGTGTCACTAGATGTGCGCACGTCGCATATGTGGTTTTGTGTGCGTGTCCATATTTGATAAGTAATAAATTAAATATAGTTACATTCACGTGAGTTCAAGTGAAACTAAAGTGAATGCATTGAATTTTCCGTTTTCACACGCCAGACTAATCGTTTTATTGTAAGCAAATGAAATGACGTACTAAATGGTGACAACTGTGGTTAGTGACAAGTCAAAGTACTCGTAAATAGAACAATAGTAACATCCTGAAGGAATTTCTTTGTTGCGAACCTGGATTAATTGAAATTACCTGATCTGCATTTTGACTAACGCAGCTTTCATTTTTCCAGTAATTTTCTTTTGGCAAAATATTTCGACCTAACTTACCGTTGGTTTTCATCAGTTACATTTCACGAATTGCTTCATTTTTTTCGTGAAATGCAACTGATGAAGGCCTGCGGTAAGGTAGGTCGAAATATTTTTCCAAAAGAAATTTACTGGAACAATTAAAACTGCGTTATTCAAAACGCAGATCAGGCAATAGTAACATCCTTCCAGGGTAAATGAAAAAAGTAAGTAAAATTAACATCCTAACCATGATAAGCAGTAAAATAAATGAAGATCAGGCAAGGATATTTTAAAAATTAACAAAGAAAAGTATGAGAACTATATTAAAAATAAGTATTTAAGATAATAGTTCATAAACAGTTGTTCAAATGAACAAGAGACCTAGATTATTACATAAAAACGAAACCAAAATGTGAAAAATGAAATTTTGAAGTAAGGTACTGTAAATAATTGATAAACTTGTAGTAAATTTATAAGCACGGTAATAAGCCAATCTTAATCAAATATTCTCAAACTTCTAATCCTGTACTGAGTTTTGTGTATCTAATAACAAATTAGTTCAAATATGACAAGATGGATATGCCGAAGTTAACACATACGTTGCGCGCTTACAAGTAACTCATCATCGAGAAATGTGGGATAGCTGATAGCAATATACGACATGGATACTTTTAGCTAGTAACCTGACAATATTGCATAAATATAAGTTCAAGTATGAAATGTATTACTGATGGAGACGAATCAAAATTTGACAATGCGTAGCATAATATTATTCAGAACACAATATTTAATGAAGTTTCAGAATTATTTATTACGACTAAGACATTTGATTTTTCAAATATTAATTTTCTAAGTAAAATACATAATTAAGATAGGCTTTTCACAATGTAAAACACAGGATTTTCTATGAAATAAATAGCCCATAAAATAGCATAGACAGAGTTAAAAATGCATGCAAACACACAGATAAAGAATAAAACAATCATAAATTTATATTTCAATCATTCACAAATTTCTTTTGTTTGTTAAGCTGCGGAGAAAGCGTCACAACTAAAACTTTTGCTGATTCAACGTTTTTAACAGATTACCACATATATTTATTTACGCTATTAAAATTTAAGGCAATCAGTCATGCTACCTGAAACATGAATAAAGTATGACAATGACATTGATCGCAAAGATGATAATGATAATAGTAAATTGATGATATAATTTATGAAAGAGTGGTAAATTCTTCGAAAACTGATATTTTTCAGATTAAGGGATGATAACTGAGCTTTAAAGACAGTATATATATATATATATATATATATATATATATATATATATATATATATATATACATATATACTCTATATATATATATATATACTGCTCTATATATATATATATATATATATATATATATATATATATATATATACATATAACACAAGAAATATTACAGGGCCCGCGCATTTTTTGGAGAAAAACATACGTGCTAATGCAAGCGATGAAAGCAACAAGCAGTAACACCACTTGTGAAAATGAATTGTTAAGCATTGTGGACCAATAAAGTAAATCAAATGCAGGCGACCTCTAGGCAATTTATTAACTATGGTTGGTCATAACAACTAAATTCAGCCAACTTCTTGTCTTCAGATACACATCGTAAGGCACGAAGCCAATTAAAGGACAATAAAACAATGCTAGCATAACGTCTTTAAAACTAAGACAAGACAGTATTAGCCACCATTGAGAATTAAGTTCAACATCTTCCGGTTAAAAAAAAGGTTAGTAGTGCTATTTTAATAAAATGACAGGTGCCACACTAAATCAACTATATTTGCAAATAAATGTTATGCCGAAAAGTTAATAGAAAACACAAAATATTTTTAAACATAATTCAAAATGTATTGTTTTCTTTTTGTAATGAGTAAGATGTAATTAAGGAGAAGCATCACCTGTCTAAATTGCAATCGAAATAAGAAAAGCTCTATAGCATATCCTTTCGACCGGTAGCCTTGTAAGGCAATAACAGGAATAGAGAAATGCATAACATAAAAAATCTATTTTCAAAAAAAAAGATTGCGTACAAATTGCAGTTACATGTTCGTTAGAATATTAACTACTGAGCTCCTATGGTGAATAGGAAGGGCCTAATTGCGTCCATACACTAACTGACAGTAGTTTTTCTACTTTATGCGAATGTTTTCAAATGGTATTGATGTTTATCACAAAAGACAATAAGCTTGACTTCAATAAGTAAGGGATATATCGTCTTCAGTATCAATGCTTGCTTAAATGAATAAGCGTTTAAATTTAGCGCAAGAAGAATACAGTTATTAATGTGACTACCTCAAAACCATGCGTCTGTAAGGGAGCCTGCCATTCGCATTAATTATTAGAATTTTTTAAAAAAAAAGTCGCAGTCTGTACGTCTTATTCAAATAGAGTAATTTAATAGATTCTTATTTATACATTTATTTAAATCAAGGTTACGAGCTTGTCAACATAAACTAAGCTACGTATAGGGTCGAAAAAGCAATTCTACACTATACGACGCTTAGTTTATACTAACAAATGTATTCTTAATGGGATTGGTGTTTATATCAAGATCACAAACTTGATTTAAATATTTTTAACCATCCGCACAATCAATGATCGTTTAATTATTCATGGATTCTTGTTTGAAAGAGTTGACCAATTACAAAACTCACAAATTCGAGTTCATTAACACTTTAGTACAGCGGGCACACATGAATAGAATTTCATCTAAGCTAGGCAAACTTTTATTTAACATCACTCTCAAATTCAGATTGGACTACATATTTATAATAAAGGTGATAATATTTATTTAAATCAGGGATGCTATTTTGATATAAATACCAGTCCCATTATATACACACATTTGTCAGTACAAACCAAGAATTGTATACTGCAGAAAAAGCAATTCATCCAGTAGACCGATTTCGATCTTACTGGGAACTCTTCACGTACTGTTCAGAATTTGCTGTGGACAGATCTCAAACCTCGGCACGTCTGCTTTGGAATCTGGTGCTATAACCACTGAGTTACCCTACCGCACACTACACACAATTTTCAGTTATATACCAACCAAATTTTATTGGTTAGTTATATTTTTGGTGGAGCCTATATGGAATCTCTGAAAAAATTAAGTTCCAACAAGTGTTGTCAACGACTTCTGGGAAATTTCTAGCTTCATATTGAACTGCTCTCCATTGTTATGGCCAAATTAATATTTCAAATATTTTTATTTAATCGAAATTTCCTAGGTGTCTTTTTGAAGGCAAGTAACGAAAATAAATTGTGAATTGCAAAATTCTCAGCGAATTAAAATACAAATATAAATAAATGAAAGAAATAATCATAAAACTGTGAACTGTGTATGTATGTGTGTGAAACTGTGTATTATCTAACAGTACGTATGTGTGGCGGAGAACTAATAGATATGCAATTGTGTATTAGGTGTTGCGCACATAGCAAAAAATTAGTTCAAATATAACCATAAGTAGGAACCGAAGACAATATGAACGGAAAGTATAATCTCATGCACATTCGCTTCTGGCAACTCATCAGTAGAAGCCAGCAATTCTGCGTGTCTGAGCAGCACACGAATAACTGACAGGAAGCCATCCTCTTCATGTTTAATTGTAAATTGAATATTCTGATGCTCTTTGTTGAATTTATCAAGCAGATTTACAACCTGCGCAGGGCCTTCGCAAATCAAAAACACATCCTAAACATAACGTTGCAAAGTTTAATTTTACTTAATATCCGAGGGTTCTTTCGTTCCAACAGGCACAAAAATATATCGGTCACGATCCAAGCCCAAGCAGAACCCCACTACAGTCCAACTCTTTTCCTGTCTAGTTGGCCTTTGAAAACCAATTGAATATGGAAAAACAGAGGTAAACTAATTTTTATAGACCCATTTAACTCAGGTTAAAATTTTGAAACGTCCTTTCCACGTACTGAAACAACGAATCAACAACTCTCATTAAAGTGACATTTTTAAATAAAAACCCGAAATCAAACGAACATAGTAAAAGATATTTAACGTTCAATGTGTTCATTTTCATTTTTAAAATAATTAATGGAATCCCTGGGGCTATACACAGACAAGCTATTTATTGCCGGCTTCAATAGGCTAGCCAATCATTGCAATGGGCATTCGTAGCCCTATGTGAAACGATATTTAATTATATTTTTTATTTGAAAATTCTGAATAGGTATGCCTATTTTGCGTACCAATTTTGTGAACTGTTTTTCCAGTTGGAAAAAACTAATTAATGTGCTTTATTTTTCTATTTAATATGAGTGTTTGTTGCATACACAATGAGGGCAAAACCAGTTGCCGGAAAAATATTCAAAAAATATAAGCTAAAATTTTGACAAAAGTAGGGAATACCGTAGCAATTGAATATCAACAAAAAAGAACAGGCCAAAGCTACACAAAACACGACATGTAAAAATATTTTACTTTGTGTATGAATTTAATTGTAATCTTAACTTCTCAAATGTTTAGTCTGCAATTTGTACTATGTAAATCTGTGATCTTTGTATAATAGCAACTCTAATAAATTGAGCTACATTAAATGCTGCGATATGCAAAAGTACTCTACCTACATAAACCAGTGTGAGCTGAGATCGGATACACATACAAAATTGACTTTGAAAGTGGTTTGGACGACGTGATCTTTCACGAGCCAGCTGGAGGAAACACCAGGACAGACTAAGAGTAAACTGGGTGGAGGGCGTGATGTGATGGCGACAAATGTGGTCAAGATCTATGAAGGCGCCAATAGTCGCCCTTCTCGGAATTCTACATGGAGCTAGTGCATAATTGCAAGTAAATGGTGGCCTAAACACGAAGAATCGAACAGAACAACAGAATTTGTTCAGGGTTCAAGTTAACGCCCTTCGCTACGTCTATCTATCGAAATTGATGGATATAATATATAATAATAAAAATAGAAAGCGCAAGAATAGCCGAAAACAATAAACTTATAATCCAAAGACCAGGTTTACACAATGGAATCATGCCTTTAGATGCATAGGCACGTAAAACTATCTGTGAACTCGTTGGCCTTTCTTTCTTGGCACATATAATCTTACTTATGCTATGGCCAGTGATATTGAAAGCAAAATTGAAACGGAAAATGAGTTAGAAAATTCTGTTTACAAGGGCAACACTTGAAGTCAAAAAGTAAACAATAAAAGTTGCTTTAATGTGAAGACTGTCAGTTTACAAATTGAATTAGAGCAACTCATATATATATATATATATATATATATATATATATATATATATAATTGGACTATATCTAATTTATCTAAGATATTTGCAGTAAATATTGAAACGTCATCAAGCGTTCTTCTCAAGAGAATTCCGTTTGATTCTGTGCAATTATAGAGAAACAGGCAGTTTTTCGCATTTCAAGCTGAAGAAATAAAATATACAAAAATGTGCTAATACATTTCTCCAGTTTAATTTTGCATAAAGTTCACAAGAGTACTGCTTTACAGCTGTTCCTAACGGAATAAACAAATTCACTTTGTAATTTATACTACCAATTTAGCCACTGGAATGCAACTAATATAGGGCAATTTATTATATTACACGAAACAGAACGAAAGAATAAAGTTCTGAAAATAAGAGTTGTAGGCGCTTTGAAACACGCGTTTGAGATTTGAAGAGGAAAATATTTGTAAATTTTTCCTTTTTTGCCTGAAATATTGAACAGTGTGCACTCGGATGAGCTATTACAGGGATTCAAGCGGGATTACAAAAGTTTGCATGAACAAAATTCCAGAGATAACAGAAGGAAGTGCACTGAGTTGGAGAACTATTCACCCGAAAGCGTGGGCGTCAAGCCTCAAGCCAATCCTCTACATGGTCCGGAATTGTGGGACACAAATGTAGCAAAAAATATTACGAACGTACGCCTACTATTACCTGATCCTTGTTTTGGCTAACAAACATTTACCATTAATCTATACGTTCTCGCCTTTGCGTAATCATAGTCACCAGTAGCAGCAAGCGATACTGATGCTTCACTGGAAAAACTTGTGTCATTTTTAAGCATAGACAGTAAAAGATCACAAAATCGCCTATCCATAGCTGGGGCCCAATTTGATATCATAATTATAACGAAGCGCATCATAAACATCATGTGATAGACTCATCGACATGCTCGGTTTAGAGTACTAGCAGTATCCTATGCTAGCTCGATGCTCGTATCAATAAGGGGCCACAGTCCTATTTGTTGCCATTTATTTCACTGGTAAAGGTCGGGGAGTAGGATTCTCATCATTATATACGATATCATGACATGCGTTGGCGTAACTTAAACGATGCATAAGATAACATATACAATCCATGATTTTGACCACATTAGGTAAATTATCTGCAGCACCAGATCTACCGGTGGGCCTTGAACTGACGAAAACTTGCTTCCCAGACATATGGTTAGTTTCAAAAATTCACTCAAACAAAAGACATACCTAAATGAATAAAACTAAAATTCTGAAAGTAGCATCAAATGATATTGTATATCCAGATAAGCCTCATCGGTGAATTTGCACCTTTCCATCATTAAAAGCAGTTGTGACAGGAATGTTGTAACTTTGCGTTGGATATTGAAAAGGTATGCTCTGTGTCGCGCACAGTATATCGCTTAACTACCGCATAGCAGTTTAATATCTTCAAAGGTAAAAACCTTAATTGCGCCCAACATATTACGCCTTAGCAAGGAACAGCGACTTACTTGACTAAAATGTATCATTGAAAATTCACTTATCATAGGCAAGCACTAATTTTTATCAGATAACCTTTTCAAAACACTTACCTATCGTCTTATCTCACCGACAAACTGAGTACGCTTAGGAACGCCGAAAGAATCTCAATAGCGTGCCTTCTCTCAAAGAAATCCTATCTATTGATAGAAAGAACACACAACCATTCAAAGAATGTAGTATCCTGATGTTGTCAACTTGCTTTATGGAAATTATAAAGCAAAACCTAATCACAGCTTGTTGAAATATATGTATATATAGGCGCTCATATATTAAAATATGTATCAAAATAGATATGTTTATAAGTACATGCAGAGACAGATGTGAATGTATGTTATATTTTCTATTAATAGACTTGTGGATGTATATATATATATATATATATATATATATATATATATATATATATATATATATACGATATATGTAGATATAAATATATGTGTACATTTGCATTTAAGGTTAGGTATATAAATATATATATATATATATATATATATATCATAAACATAAATAAGTATAATTATGTGGATATGTATTTAAAAATATAATTTTGTGCAATGTAAACGTATTTGTAAGAATTTATATAATTATGAATGTCTTTAAAATAAAAAATAAATATCTATACGTATACAATAATGTGTAGATGAAAACATATATTCAGATGAGTCTACACGATCGTTTCATGTGCAACCAATAAAAACCTAGCACTTTCCGTAAAATCGGCAATAGCTGAGGACATACTTAAAACATACCATGCAGTGTCCTTAATAAATAGACCTGCTCTATATGAATCGAGCATTGGTAGGCTATTACAGCAACAATTATATACACCATACAACGCCTGAAACAGCCAACAGTAACATACCGTATTCAATTTTTAACTAATTAACCGGCTAAGAAATGCGAACTCCCATAGGATCATCATTATCAGCGATATCAGTGACAGGAAGTCTAAAATCACCACCAATATCAACATTATCATCATTATCGGAATCGGTATCAAGGACAACTCGATTAGATACGCAACCTAGCAGGAAACTATGTTAGCTAAAAATCGTGATGCCAATGTAAACATTATTACTATTAATACCATCAACCGTCACAAACTGCGCAACGAGCAAATCGATTAGCACTACTGGTTACACATAAAGCATTGCTACAAATAACCCGCATCGATGCAACGCAGAAACAAGTTTCCAAAAGGCAAAACATGTAGAACAAGCATACGTGCACATATTAGCTAACCGAGCGATATCCTGATTAAATCAAGATGGCTAGCTAGAAAAGTAACAATATCTCAGCATATCCGTCAATCAAAGCACAACTCAATTAGTAGTTTATATTCACTATCTTCATAAGATACCTCAAACAATAACAAAAGATAACTTATAAATAATTAGCCGCCGATATGCCTGTTTTGAGCAAAAAGATATACCAATCAAAGACAAATGCGTATTCATTTACTTGTTTACAAGGAGGCTAATGAATATGACAAGAAAAAACGCTTTAGACGACCAGTCACGGAATAACTTGGAATATTTAACCACAAAAAATAACGTTCATTTATCTTAATGAGTGTTTTTATAATCATGAATAAAAAATCAATTCGAAAGCAAAATATAGGCCTTCTTAATTCATATATATATATATATATATATATATATATATATATATATATATATATATATATAGGATACGAGCCTTAATAAGATTTATACTACTCTTTCCGTGTGCAAAAATAAAATGAGTCAAAAGGTGACAGATATATTAAAGCAACCGAATTCCTTATTCAATCATAAGACACGACCACATATTTGGCAACGAATGAGAAATGGTGGCCTCTAGGGCTAAGAAAGTCAGATAGATGACACCTAAAGTGACCCAAAAAAACTGAAGAAGTACTAAGGAAAGACAGACATAATTGTTCCATTAAGATGGTAGTTTTTTCACAAACGTATTAAAACGCTATAGCTCAACTACGTGGAACAAACTTGGTTATCAGATATTTAAAATTGCGGGTGAATCAGAAGTTGATTGGACATAAAAGCAAACAATTTTTCTAAAATGGCGCAATGATTTCTAAGAGAGGTTTCGGAACAAACATGAAACTACACGCACCCATTTTAATATTAAACGCAAACTCTTTAAATATAGAAAGATACCGGTAAAACGGTTTGGAAATTACAACTGTTACATGTTGATATGTTTCTCTTCATGATGATGAAGACGAAACTTAGAAAGACTGAAACCATAGTCTAGAAGACTATCTCGCAAACTAACATTAAATCATCAATAAATACCATAAACAATATATGTATTAATTGATTTGGATCGGCAGAAAATTATATGATACACAATACAGGCACAAGTATATTTCTCTTAAAAGAATAAAAATTAATTTATAATCATATATCTTTAGTATTAATTAAGAAGTGTTAAATGTCATTGGGAATCGCAAATATGCCTTTAAAATAAATTCCTGTAAATGAGGTGTTGTATACAGAACTAGCCACTATAAACTAGTTAGATTAATAAGTACGAAACCATTGGCTTTTGTTGCCATCTTTCGCATTCTTCAGCTTATTGCAGGAATACATACTTAAGTACAAATTATGCCACGATAACATATATTTCTTTTTATATATCACTATATGTATGCACATATGCAAGTGGATACGGAAAAAAATACAGTCGTCCCTAAATTAATGGCGCCATATTATCCTAATTAAGGCTAAATTTAACGATATCGTAATGGCATTAGGCTAGCACACCTGCATATGGATGTCTATCATATATATATATATATATATATATATATATATATATATATATATATATATATATATATATATATATATATATAGAGGTTTCTGTATGTATAAATAATTTGGTATTAAACATAAATCGTCTCTACCACAGTTGCTAAACGCAAATAAATGCACATAAGCAGATAATCACTCTATTATTTAGCCCGGAGATGAGAAAATCTTTTATTTTCGTACGGATAGGAGATAACTAAATGTGGTAAAGATATTTATCGAATAATAGGTACACAGGAGGAATCGACACATTGGTAGGTAAACGAATATATGCAACTATTTAAAAGACAATGAAACATTGATAGATGAAAATGTAGGAATCGTAGATTGGATTGATTGGAGAGAAGTAAACAGACAATCCGATATCAGGAAGACTTGCATAAAGGCACTTACACACTGACACACATAAATATGTGGTTGCTTTAGCCTCAACATTACTTAAGGTAGCATATGCAGCCAATCTATTAAATCATGCTTTCGACCCTTATTTTTCACTTATTAGTAGTATTGAGAAATGCGGCGACCAAGGATTGAACATTTTTAAAAATTTCCGGGGTCTTACCACTTTGTAACAGCCTATTTCGGTTTATTTTTGTACGTTGGGTAGATCCATTTTGATATTGCTTGAAAACTGCAGTTCAAACTGCTCAACTTCGTTCTGTTCCTACAAGACAGGCACAATGCCACCTGACAATTGATATGGAATTAAATACAAAACAGGATTTGGAAATGTTAAAAACAAAAATAGCATTACACAACAAATAATTTTCATCTGCGAGAGAAGTTTCGTATTTATGGGGTACTGTTCAGTGGTATCAATAATTTCTGTGACCAGAATGAATCTAAATTGGTATCGTCAACCGTCCCGATCTGTCCTTAAAAGGCAGACACCATGCCATTTTGAAAGTGATATGTAATTAAAATATTATGGCATGCTTTGAGTGCACACAAGTTCCTCGTAGAAGCTGAAAATTTCTAGAGAAAGAAAATGCAACCAATTTATTAGAACATGGTTTCGAATTCAGTGGATGAATCTTCAGTTATAGCCGGGACTGCTACAGACACGAATCAAATACACGATTATATATAAAGATATATTGGTTTCTGGATAGACATGTTTTACAAAATATACTTATTATGGTAGATGTATAGATGGATGGACGGATTAAATAATAGATATTTGACGAGACTGGAAAATCTGCTTTTAAGAAAAACAGGTATATGGATAGACTGTTCAATTTGACAGTAGATAAAAAAATCAGAATTCAATACCATGGTTTTTAAGGATAACATATATGTACAGTGCTATTTTATCGCTTTGTATGCTATCTTGCTATTAGTATGTACACAAGTGATATAATAAGTAGAATGTCGTATAAATGTAGAACTGCCTATGAAGCATAATTGACGTTTTGATTATAAAACTATGAGGAAAACGAAAATCCCAAATGAATAAATAGAAAATTTTCAGATCATAAGAATACAATCAGGCACATTTCACATTATCCCAAAAACAAACGATAATAAAAACTTCGCTAAACTTTTTGAAATGTTCTTATTGCTATCTAAATATAGCACTTTATAAACAAAAAGTTACAGACAAGTTCGCTATATAAATACGGTCAATTCTTACAGGGTGGCCGTGTTCTATTCAGTATAGGTAAATTGACTCGAATGGAAATATGAACTTTTAGCAAGATAGGTTGCCCAGGTAGCATATATGTATTCTAAATTTTGAAGACCCCTACACAAGTAGAATATTCGAATTAATCTAAATATATATACGTTTCATCCGGTTTGCAATGTGAGTGAAAAAGATCATTCATCACCATTTATGAGGTAAAAATTATACGAGCACTAATAATTCATTAGAATTCGATAGATCGAAAACTGTAAACCTCGATGGCTTGCAGGATATGAATATATTAGTCAGGTAGAGAAATGTCTATTGAACACATCGGGACTCCCGAAAAATAGTCATAGGCCAGCACTAATCAATATAATTTATCTCACTGTCCTGTAAATTGTAGTAAAAACTGATTCGATATAAAATATTTATGTATATTTTAAATGTTAGAGGCTGTTAGAATGTAGCAAAACCAGCATGAATAAAAGCTGTATTACCATCGATGCACGTGTTTCGCTTTTACAACGTGATCTTTATTGGGAGCCAGCACGAATTCCAAAACTGCGATATCAGTCAGTCGATTTTGATAATATTTTAATACGGACATTTAAGTTAAAATGCATCATAAAACAGTCCAAATGTGTTTTGGTTAAATCAAGGAGCAGGTTAGCATAGACGAGTCGGCTGATTTTTATCTGTCATAATGGTCCTATATTAACAAACTAATTACCAGGAACGCCATACCTACTGAATACTTACACACACACACACACACACATATATATATATATATATATATATATATATATATATATATATATATATATATATATCTCTCTATATAAGCTCTCCAAAATGAAGGGTATATAAAATTCATATTTTTCTTTCTATGCTGGCGTAGTTATTACTAATGTCTGCTAACCGATGTCCCTCGAAAGCAAAGTGTAAGGCATTGTTCGCAAAGCAGGTGTTCCATCGGTAACATGGCAAGTATGATATGTAAGTGTTCATCTAAAGCCAGAACAAAGTCAATGAAATCAGATTTACCATAAGTATATGCCACAGTTTTTGACACTTATAAGAACTGTCAGATAAAACTGGACGGCTCGTAAATTTAGCCCCTAATTAAATACTTTCTATGCTCCACTGACAGAGATCCAAACAATACCGAACCAAAACAATTTTGATGTTAAATTCCAACAGATTTCCATTCATGCACGTGTCTATTAATTAGTGAGAAGTAAAGTAAGGTATGCCCAATTGACCAATATAATGCAAAATAGCGTTCGCACGTAAAATTGCTAGTTGTACAACATCTTTGTTTGTGGCAATCTATCGAAGTATCCTTCGAGGCTCAGCCAGTAGTACGTGTAAGTATCCTTCTCGGAAAGTATCCCATTAAACACAAATACATTTATATAACTAGTTGTGATGGTGATTGGACATAACAAAGCTGCCAAAAAGAACGGCACAGCTCGCAACTTGAGCTTCAAGTTATGAATTTTAAGATGCCACTGAGAGAGATCTAAATAAAGTCGAGCAAAAATCCGCTTTCTTATTAAACAAATAAACGATATAATGTGATAATAAAACATGCCGCAAGTTTTTTAATCAAATAAATTATTTACTGAAATTCAAGTTTACGGACAATATATATATATATATATATATATATATATATATATATATATATATATATATATATATATATATACAAATACTACAAAAATAGCAACAACAAAAACAATAACAGCTACTACTCCTCATAAAATCAGTTGGCCAGATATTGTTTGTTGCGCACATAGCAACAAATTGGGTCTAATATGATTTAACAATAATTGATTGCGCGAGTAGTGGTAATATTTCTTTAAATCAAGTTTGCGAGCTTGAAGTAAACACCAATCCCATTGTATTTAACCAGTCGTCGAACAACATAACAAAACCACCGCCAGCTGACCATAAAGATAAACCAAATGTAGCATGAACAGAAAATATAATCTCGTGCACATTCGTTCCGTGCTTACTGGCGACTCAGTATGCCAGTCAGGTAATAATTCAAACAGGTATATATCACTACCATAAATGAATGTGAAACAAACAAAATTCGTTTGGAATGAGATGCAGTAAAGTTCTATCAAAAATACGCCTAAACATGGATCTACGTCTATTCCGGTTCAAGCCTCGTCTGCAGAAAACTTGTGAACAATATTTCAACAATTCCAAATAAGAACCGAACCAGTCCACTGTATGAAATGCCTTTATTATCTTATACAATGCTTAGTTCATACTGACAAATGCATAAAGGATAGGAATAATGTTTATAACAAGCTGGCAAATCTTAATTTAAATAGTTGTAATCCTCACTCGTGCAATCAATGATTGTTTGAGGTAGGTATATTCACAGGACGAACAGCGTTATGTTGCGAGAATTATAAAAGGTACCTAAAGTTTAAGAAACAACTTATTCAGAACAACAGATAAACGTCAGTATAAGCTTTGATGAAGGACAGCAATATCGCTTATTTGTAAATATCACGCTTACCTAATAGCCGGTGTAGAAAGACAAATTAATTAAGTTTTTAATTAACAAAAAGAAAACAAAAGTTTTTTCATTAGCCTCAATGGAGGCAAACTCTCAACGGAAAATAGTATTCTTCGTTTAAGTCCAGTTGAGAAAATTTTCGTGTATGTGCTCTCACACGCGCGCGTATACGGGTAACATTGAAAAGTGAATTTAAATTTATTTTTCCCAATAGTGGCATTTGTCAAATATTTAATTTCTCTAGGCAGTCTTTCTGCTAGTTAAACGTTATCAACATAATAAACATGCCTAACATTAAGTTGGGGAATTCCACAGCCAAAACACAAAAATTACCGACTATGTAGTTAGTCAAATGTTTATTAATGACCCATAGAACGTTTGCGTACCTGCAATAAACAGTCGTCCCATAGTTAATTGCTTTCGTCGTTTGAAATTTACCTTTAAACTCAGAAGATTGCATAGGATGCTTGTGATCAATGTATCGGAATTCATATAAGAAATCTTGTTAAAACGGGAAACCATGTGCGCAGAAATCCCATAATAACATCAACGCCCATTCAATGCGTTATTGGTCCAGAAATAAAATTGGCCTATACTTAACTTGCCACCAATTGCACGTAGTAACACGCTTTGACCGCCCCTGATCATATCGTTATTCTAAACATCGTAGCATGAGGATAAAATGCTGATGCTTCACTATCACAACCATGTTCATTATCAGGTATATACCTCTATGGCTCGTTGGGGTTTTCACGAAAGAACGATCAATTTCTAATGCCAAGCGGACCAACGAAAAGAAGTCATACCGGAACTGTTTTAATCCCTCATTAGAACGAGAAACCTAGTGTTCATTTACAGTCCATAAATATCTACGAAATTCATGGTAGTGCGGTAGAGAACCAGCAGTATATCATGCTGGTGCAATGCTGTGTAGTATTATAAATATTATTTTATTATTCTTATTATTAAAATGTAATAATAATAGTACTAAAAATAGTATTGGTATTAATATTAATTTGATTAGTAGTAATATTAGTATTAGTATTAGTACTATAAATTTAAAATCGCATTGAAGAGCCAACTTCAAGTTGACATAGAGAATATTGTATATCCCAGTGATTAAAAAGTTGCAGAAATAATCACACAAACGTTGAAAGCCAGTTTCTGGGGATGGAGATAATCATTGTGAGAGAACTACGATAAAATGAATGAAGACTTTTCAAGCTACAGGGTAAGTGTAAATTTTTCGACATACTTTAGCATTACTTATCACCACTCGACCAATATAACATGCAAAGCAACAGATTCCGAAGGAGTCGTGCCAATGTTCGAGCATTGTCCGTGGAAAAATTTCTGGACAGTACTTTTTGAGCTACCAATATGGACGAAACCGGTCAAAAAATAAATTTCCTTCGCTACGCTATACAATGCTTATATAATTGCGTATTTAGAAATGAAGTTGCATCATTTGGTAAGAAAATGCGTAGAAATATTGATTGAAACGCAATTTATACATTCTTACATAAAAAGAGGGCTAACTCTCTAGCAAATGAGGCTCAAGGTGTATCGTGGACAATTTATAATTATAGTTAAATTCTCTGCACCGGATCACATGAGTATCAGCAAAGAAAACTTGGAATGACTTGTGCGTGTGTTTGAGAGAAGTCAGCATCAATTAAAAATGATGCAACAATTAACGCCGTACTCCTTGTTACCTGCCTTGGATTTTACGCCTGTTAGCACGGCCAACAATGACAATTGCCAAAGGAACCGAGAGAATAATCACAATTATTTCTTATTCAGTATTCTTAACCAGTCGCACAAAAGCAAGTAAACTGTCAGTCGCACGTATTGACGCGTTTCGATATTCCAGGTATTTCTTAACAACAACACGGCAAAATGTCAAATGGAGGTCTAGCTGAAATGCATATAAAAGGCATGAAAATCAGAAAACTGACATTGCAATCAAGTAAAATGTAGGTGAGACTACCACAGGCGAGAGCTGAAATTCCTATTTTCCATTCCTTTAACGCACATGTAAAACTGTTGCTCAATATACGGTTTGCCGTTTTGCTCTGATGATGACCTTGGTAAGTCTAAACGCGTCAGCACGTGCGATTAACAGCAGATTGTTATGTTGTCCAACTTGTTGAATAAAATAGGATTAATGTTCATATTAAGCCTGCAAGCGAAAGTCGTTTGTTTAAGTAAAATTAATAATAAACACAAAATGGCGTACCTAAAAATCATACATGATGAAGTAAGTAATATTCTCTGGTTATTCCAAGATTGTATTTATGAATGAAGATCGTCTTAAATGTACATAAGACCCAATATATGTGAACGTGTCTTATTTTTGACAGCCGCCTGTTTGCAGAACTAACATGGCCAATCTGACGATATGTAAACTAAGGTGTAATATCCTATGGGAAGTTTGCAAACTAATTAGCAGATACCGCACAATTTGAACGCGATACTAAAACTGAAGTAAATTAATCTTTGGCATCTATCCAATAATTAGACCGATAAGAAAGAATAAACGTTGTGAGATACTTGAGAGGTGCATGCATAGACGCAGATGTAATCTTGACTTTCTTGACTTCATTAACTGTAAAATCGAGACAATTTTATATTCATGATAATAATAAATTCTTGCAAATTGTTCTTTTTTGGTGTGTAAATAAAGAAACGTCTCCTCTAGAATTATTAGGTTTTTCTGGAATTTAGCTGTGTCTGATTTTATCCAACTATCCTTTTTATTTACTTGAACTTTGACCAATAGAAGCTTGCCAATTTATAATCTCAGAATTGATTGCAAATTGAGTCGTCTTGTTTCGTTATTGATATGACGCATATTTTTCTGAGCGCGTTAATACTACTGTCTAAAATCATGTTATTATTGACATAGTTCAATAGTGCTAACATATAACATTTTTACAGTGAAATAATCACTGCCAGCTAGGGTGGTGATGACATTTCTTTAAATGAAGTTTAGGAGTTTGAACTAAACATTAATGCCATTGTGCATTTAACCAAACGCAAAATATGTAGCAAAACTACCGTCAGTCACACATACTGACGCGTTTCGACCTTCAATAATCATCGCAAGATCACAACGGCTAACTGATTAACGCAGATCAAACCGCAATGCATATATAATGAGGACAACATTAGGCATGCGACTCTAACATCTAGCCGCCTCGCATGTATAGTACTGGATTGGAAATGTCGCCCCCATAATTTCGATGCAGTCACACACTTTCACATTTTGGAGCTATCGGAAGATATATGTAAATAATACAATTAAACAGTCATTGATTGCGTGGGTAGGGGTAGCAATTCCTTTATGACACGTGCGCACACACACATAGAATTGGTTATTTTATTGAGTACGGTTCCGACGAAGCTAACAGGCAGGGTTGATCACAACATCAACATAACCGAATTTTGGTGTGGTAAACAATTAATTCAACGGGGTACATCACATCGGAAAAACATGAACTATCAATATCTATTAAAATCAAATTTGCGAGCTTGATATAAATACCATTCCCATTATATATATACTGCATATATATATATATATATATATATATATATATATATATATATATATATATATATATATATCACCAGCACAATCAAAAAAAGAATTAACCACCAACATCCTCCGCAACTAAGAGTTAGAGATGTAACTGTACCGTTTGATCCTTTTTATTTATTGATCAAAGGAGTTTTGTAGTTGTACACCATGCGTTTTAAAGTTGACCAAAACATTTTCGCATTCTATTTTTATTCGCCAGTTAAAGTACAATTTTTATCTGCCAGCACATATCAGCTTTAAAAGATGAATCTCGTTGCGCACAAGAAAAATGCGGCCACAACATTTCAGCTTTATATAAATCAACAAAAATGATGAAAAATCTTCTAATTTAATTTTTACTCAAATTTTAGTTAAGATTTCATGATCGTCTCGTATATCGAATTATAAGGAAGTTCATCTGGTCAAAATTAAATTCATATAGAAACAATGCACACATAAACAGGTAAATACTGCTTACATGAAAAATGCCAAAATCAATACTTGAAAACATACATAAACGCGTACGTACGTGAAAACATTAAGAAAGAAATACACACATACACACACATACATACATTCATACATATATACACACATGCATGCATACATACATAAATACATGCATACATACATAAATACATGCATACATACATAAATACATGCATACATGCATGTATACATACATAAATACAAACATACATACATACATACATACATACATACATACATACACACACATACATACATACATACATACAAACATACAAACATACATACATACATACATACATACATACATACATACATACATACATACATACATACATACATACACACATACATACATACATACATACATACATACATACATACATACATACATACATACATACATACATACATACATACATACATACATACATACATGCATACATAAAATTCATGAACACTCATACATATACATACTGACATAGATGTGTGCATTCATTAAGTAAATAAATTAGAGGTAGACCAATTTTTCCGTCTTACCCAACCTAACTGATACATATTGTTGAAAAGTTTAATTTTTAGAAAATTTAAGAGGCTTCAAGTTTCTACATATTAACAATAGGAACATTTCTTTAAACCAAGTTTGCGAGCTCGAAATAAACACCAATCTGATTGTATTTAACCAGTCGTCGAAAAACATAACAAAACTACCGCCAGCCGCAACGCACTGGCCACAACGTAACATTTGTTCTAAACAGATTGTGATTGTCATTAATGTGGTAAAACAAGCAGCATCAAATTAACATGAGCGCGCACTTGTGCACACATCTCAATAAGCAAAAAGAAGTTTATGTAGAAATTAGTTTCGTTCAGCTTAGAAAGGGAGAAATTAAAAATAAACAGCTTCAGTGATCCACAACTCTGTCATATCTTGCATTATGAAACGCGTAGAAATTAATTAGGTTTGGAGTGAAATCTTTAAAAAAGATGTATTCGACTATTATATTTTGTTAAAATATTTGCTAACAGGGAAAAATCGTTTACAGTGAACCAAAACGCACTTATTTTTAACAAAATATCGCCGTTAAGATGAGTGATTGCGAAACAAATTGGGCTATCATAACTCTGTCATATAAAAAGAACATTTAAAGTGAGAATAAAATACCAAATCTTAATCACCCTCTGATACACCTACATTAAATTACGAGGCTGAAAACTGATCATTACGTGCAATATACTGACACTACTCAGCCTTATTTGGACCAATTCTCTAAAAATAGCACAATGGTCAGCATAAGTTATGATATGCAGGAAAAATTGGAAGAGTTCTAGACAAGATCTCCAAAATTGTACACAGGCGAGTAAAAAATCATGAACAAATGGTATATTTATCTACGTTTTAGGCGCAGATAGACCATAAATATACACGAAATATGGGCATTTGGCTCGGAGCCATAGAAATGCCCAGTTTGATGATCTTTCGAATTATATTGACTCGTCCAATGAATACCAATTACTCCTCCCGAAAACAGGTTATGATGCCCTAGTCGATAGTGCTGATGGCTACCGTCAAAGGCAGTGGTGGCATATGTTAGCTCGAGAGAAAAAAACAACGCGAAGGACTATGCCAGACGAGGTAGACGAGCACTAATGTGGCTAGATTCTGTTGTTCGCGATATCGGTCAAATGAACATGACACTCCGGGCTCAAACTACAGCTCAGAAACTTAGATGGCCAAAATTTCTTTGTCACTATCGAAAAGCATGGGATAATTGATGGGCCAGTTTAATTTGGTCTCATAAGCATTGCCCTTCCTAGGGTCCACCGCGAGGGAGTCCTACATCTACATTTATACATGCGTGTACGCACGATAAAAACTGTTCATGCATAGAGATACTTGTTCGGCGCTAGGATTATCAAGTTCCAAGAACATAGGTAATTTAAATTGAGTTTATATTTAGGCCTATTCAAACATTAGTAAATTGATATTGAACTTTAACTTTGCTTTGGTTATGTCTGTGAAATATTAATTCATGTGACCATGAAAATCTTGAGAATAGACCAGACTAAATGAACGAAGCGAATCATGCATACGATGGGAAAGAACAGTTAGTCATTTATTAAATCCCAAAATGTCTAGTGGCTACAAGAAACACTATCAAGACATGGGAGTTTCATACTACACCAATGCCATTTATCGAGTGCTCTTTATTACTATTCAGCATTACTGATTAAGAAAGCTAATAAATACAAAACGCATGATTGTTCAATTTCTTTGAAAGGGTATCACAACACTCCGAAATTGTAGCTAATTGCAAGCAATTTTGTCTGTCTGGATGAGAATTTGAAATCTGTTATAAAAAGTCTGAAGTTTGTAACTAAATGCTAATTTACAATAATAAAATTACGGGATGATAAATTAAAAGTGATACTTCCAATAATGAATATGAGGATGATGATGATGATGATGAAGATGACGGAAATGAGAAAAAGTCTATAAAATTAGGATAAAGACAAATGCCTTGCTGTTGTGTGTAATGTATTGACAAAAATTTCTACAATATATTTTGTAGAATTACATGCACATAGCTGCCCATTTGAATGGCATACGCAGCTTTCCATTCAATACGCCACAAATAATTTATTTTTCTTTGTAAGATATTCTTCTGTTTACATGATTTTATACACAAAAATATTTTTTATGTAACATTTGGCTCATCACGGTATTCAAAATTAATAACACTTGTCAACTACACCTTGAGTCGATGAGGGGTATTTTCGAAGTCAATTGATAAAATTATTTACATCAGTTGGTTTCGGTGCCTTTCATGAAACGCCTATTATAAATTTAATTTGCGAGGTTGAAGTAAACACCAATCCCATTGTATTTAACCAGTCGTCGAACAACATAGCAAAACTACCGCCAGCCGCAACACTTGTACGCGTTCAACCTTCATGATCATCATCAGAGTACGACAGCAAACATTATCGAGATGAGCGCATTGAATATCTATTAAAATCAAAAGTTAGATAGCACAGCTCTCACCTCTAACAGTCTCGCATACATTGAACTTGACTGGAAATGTCGGCTGCACAATTTCTATGCAGTCACGAACATTAACTGTTTGTAGCTTTCGTCACATATACATATATAGGCAATAAAATTTAACAATAATTGATTGCGCGGGTGATGGTAACAATTCTTTAAATCAAGTTTGCCAGGTTGATGTAAACACCAATCAATTATTGTTAAATTGAATTGTCTATATATGTATATGTGACGAAAGCTACAAACAGTTAATGTTCGTGACTGCATAGAAATTTTGCAGTTGACATTTCCAGTCAAGTTCAATGTATGCGAGACTCCTAGAGGTGAGAGCCGCATATCTAGCTTTGATTTCCATATCTATTCAATGTAGTTTGATTCTCGATAGTCAGTTTGCCGTCGTACTCTGATGATGATCATAGAAGGTCGAAACGCGTCAGTGCGAGCGACTGGCAGTAGTTTTGCAATGTTGTTCGAAGCCTGGTAAAATACAATAGGATTGGTGTTTACTTCAAACTCGCAAACTTGATTTAAAGAATTGTTACCACCACCCGCGAAATCAAGTATTGTTAAATTGTATTGCCTATAAATTTAATTCGCTTCTGAGACATTTTTTTGTTTTCATGGAAATGTGAATATGTTATTCTTATAAAATTTGCCCGGGTAGTCTATCTGACGATAGATCAAATAACAAAATATCAATAATCTTCATGCCAAATGACAAAACATCATTGGACTACTGTTATACATAGTTTGTAATGGAGACCTAATATATATAAAATTGTGCATTGTGTATGGCATACACAAAACGTCTTTTTAAGTAAAACAATAAGAATTTATCTAAGTCAGCATGAACAAATGGATCATATCATGTACACATGTGTTTCGTGCTTACTGGCGAATCATCAGTAACACCCGGAAAACCCCCAATACACAATCAATATTTGGTCAAGAAATGTGGGACAGTTTGACGGCAATGACTAAACAGACAGGAGATATAGGGCGTAGTACCAGCTCCTAAATATGAGCCCCTATTAAGCACGAAGCGCTTGTGTATATCATTTATTCATGCTGGCTTTGATAAATACTTCTGGTCCTGTTTGAATAAATTTTTCACCAAGTACAGAATATCTGATACATGATTGCAAATAAGCGACAGCGAAGATGTCCACTAAAGGCTGTACGAGTGACACACATGGCTTAGGAGCTAAAGCCATTTTACCAAGGAGTGATAACAAATTAACTTTAGAACTATGCAATATTCGTGGTCTCCATCAAACGTTTAAGTAAGCATCTATGTATATATATATATATATATATATATATATATATATATATATATATATATATATATATAACGTTGATTATAAAGGTCATGGAGATGATGACATTCACTGATAAAATTTGTAAAATACGAATATCAATTCAGACAGCTTAAATACGTTTAGCACATCTTAGCAGAATAAGCAATGAGCTGAACTATTCCATAGTTCACCTTCATTTCTCTTAATTTTGTCACTAAACTGGATTTTTTGATAATACAAAATTGGACAGTGAACGATATTTATACTTACCTGAAGTGGATATTTAATTAATTATGAAAAGGTTTATATACATATATATATATATATATATATATATATATATATAATGTCTCCTACTACCGCTGTATTACACATACCTATAGTTGATTACAAGTCCCATATTACTTGATCAAATATATAGTAGGCTAGTGGCGAAGTACCAGCTCATACCGATGAGTCTTTAGTAAGAACGAAAGGCATATTTACATGATATTACGCGCTTTGTTCATGCGGAATTTCGCATACCATAGGGGCCGTAATTAAACAAATTTGTTACTTAGATTCGCAATACTTATTATTTTATTAAACAGAAGCACACACGCTTACATACAAAAATGCATACATACTACGTAAGTAGGAACATACATACATATATACATATGTGTGCATACATATAAATAATATACATATATATATATATATATATATATATATATATATAAACATCCATACATATATACACACGTTCATACACTCATACATAAAAGCATACATACATACATACATAATTGTATGTATTTGCTTCCTGTAAGGTAAAAAAAAGCTTAAGGACATATTTCCTATCACCAACATCAGTTTTTCAGCTAGAGAAAACTGCAAGGAAATAAAGGAGAGATTCAAATCAAGCTTACGAGCTTGAAGTAAACACCAATCCCGTTGTATTTAACCAGTCATCGAACAACAGCAAAAATTACCTCCAGTCGCACGTACTGACGCGTTTCGACCATCCACATGATCATCATCAGAATACGAGCCAAACTGACTAGCGAAGATTAAACCGCAATGTATATATATGGAAAGCAATCATCAATAGTTTAATTGTGTTATCTATATTCGACGACTAGTTAAATACAATTGGATTAGAGTTTACTTCAAGCTTTTAAACATGATTTATAGAAGTGTTACAACCACCTACGCAATCATTGATTTTACAATTGTACGGACCTCTCTCTCTCTCTCTCTCTCTATATATATATATATATATATATATATATATATATATATATATATATGGCGAGAGCTGAAAAAAGTTAATTTTCCTGACTGAATAGAAATTGCGCAGCCGACATTTACTGTCAAGTACAATGCATGCGAGACTACTAGAGAAGAGACATCTTAGTTTTGTTTTCCAAATTTGCAGTTTGATTTCGCCAACGCTTGCCGTCGCACTCTGATGATGCGATCATGAGTATATTGAAACGTTTCAGTGCGTCTGACTGGCGGCGTTTTGCTATGTTGTTCGGGACGATTAGTTAAATATATTGGAATTGGTGTTTACTTGAAGCTCGAACTTGATTTAACGAATTGTTATAACCTCCGCGCAATCATTGATTGATTAATCAGAGGTTAGACCGTAGCGCGTAAGCATTAAAAAGCGCATGCTGCAGGCCACGACGGCAGATGATGACAAAAACTGTCTTATGTATGTTTACGAGGCTAAATGAGATTTAAAACTTGTTGACCTACCAGAATTCTATGCTCAGGTATAACGAATTAGCGGTTTTCATTCGGACATGGAAGATAGCGAGTTTCTAGTTGGAGAACCGCAGCTCCGAAAGCAATTTAAAAATCTCTACAAGCTGGTACATATTGAAAATTGCGCGTTAGCAGTGAAGGAAACCTAGGATATTGTCACGACAGTGATATCGAAACTCTAAAATTTCATGAAGTGTAAAAGAATTGCAGTTTTATGAGGCGCAGTAAATTCAATAGATTAAATTGGCATATATAATCGATGTTCGGATAATATGTTGTTCTTAAGGACCTGTACGAGTTTATTTTCGCAATCACACCGGAGAAATACATAACAAATTGGCGAAAGAGTGCCGTTATCTTTGCTATTCCCAGACCAATCGTGATATCGGACTGCAGTGTGTTAATCAATGATCTAGTATCCTCAGAACATTTTCTAAAGGAGAAGTGTGTGGAAACTAGTCCTACTATTTATATAGGTAATAAAATCAAACAATCAGTGATTGCGCGGGCGGTGATAGAAATTATTTAAATAAGGTTTTCGAGCTTCAAATAAGCATAATTCCTATTGTATTATATTCAACCTTCGTACTCTGATGATGATCATGGAAGCTCAAAACGCGTCAGTGCGAGCGACTGGCAGTAGTTTTGCAATGTTGTTCGAAGCCTGGTAAAATACCATGTTATTGGTGATTACTTCAAACTCAAAAACTTGATTTAAAGTATTCATACCGCAAGTCACACATTTGAATTGCACTTTTGATATCAGCAGTCCATCTTTAGATTGCTAAGCGGTTTTAGACTATGTGGAGTATAAGACACAATGACAAGCTATGACTATAGATAGTGAAACAGCAAAATTATTTGCTTTAAGTCAAGTTTGCGAGCTAGAAGTAAACACCAACCCCATTATATTTAACCAGTCTTCGAAAAACATAACAAAACTACCACCAGCCGCAACGAACTGACGCGTTTCGACCTTCCATGATCATCATCAGAGTACGACGGCAAACTGAATATCGATCAAACCGCATTGAATATATATGGAAATCAAATTTAGATATGCGTTTACTCTCTAGTAGTTCTGCATACATTGAACTTGGACTAGAAATGTAGGCTGCACAATTTCATGGCAGTCACGAACAATAACTGTTTCCAGCCTTCGCCACATGATTTCCATATATTCAATGCGGTTTGATCCTTGATAGTCAGTTTGCCGTCGTACTTTAATGATGACCATGGAAGGTCGACACGGCGTGAGTGTTGCGGCTGGCGGTAGTTTTGTTATGTTATTCGACGACTAGTTAAATACAATGGGGTTGGTGTTTACTTCAAGCTCGCAAACTTGATTTAAAGCATTGTTACCACCACCCGCGCAATCAATTATTGTTATATAGCAAAATTATTTGACCAAATGAAACTTGTTATAACAATTCACAACAGGAGGAGGCTGTCGGATTTTTTGCGATCATTCTGGCTAGCATGAGATATTATAGATACAGACTATAATGAAGTATAACTCATTTTATTTCAGTTTGGTTAGGATGGACGTTTCGCCGAATTTAATGAGGCTCACAACACTGTTCTGGACACTAAAAAGAAAAGCTAGCGCCAAAACTACACCCAAAAAAATTCTAACCGAAAAGGTTGGAAGATACATGCTTCTGCATCGGTTGTTATGGCTGATTTTGATCAGAAGCCTATGATCGTGCTGAAGCGCGCCATGAATTAAGCTTTCAACTAAACCGTCTAGCAATGTTGACACGAGATCAATCAATATCACTTAAGATTTTTAGATGTAATGCTGCAGTTATGGAGCGTATGGATTTACTGGAGTAACAGGTGTTCAGAAAAAGTTGTAATTCTCAATGTCGGTGTACTATAGCATACATTGATATCCATCATGTTAGTAGCATGTACCTTTTCGGTACTATAATGTTGGTATCGGTTACCAACAAAATAGCCACAGTGTTAGTATCCTTACAGACTCGGTATATATATTATATAGTGTGATAAGCGTTGAAGTCGCATTGTCTTAGACTCTTTATAATATGATGTCACTACCTTCACCACTGCAGGTTTACACATTCGTCTAGGAGATTTGCAATGTCCCATTATTCCACATTTCTCACCAAAATATATAGTGGTTAAAGGGCGTACTACTTCCGGCTCTTTCTGATGAGCGTCAGTAAGCACGGTAGAAACGAATTTATCATAATTTCTTCCGTTCATGCTGTATTTGGTTTATTTCCGGTCACAACTGAACTAATTTGTTACTAGGTTCGCAACACCTAATACATACTTACAGATATATATATATATATATATATATATATATATATATATATATATTAGTTCTCCGCAACAAACAGTTTTTAATATTGGAATCGCCTGTTTCAATGGCAAAATTGGGTATCGAGAAGTATTTAAACATGCGACATTAATTTCCAAAGTCACAACGAAAATCTCTGAAACTCGTGTATATGCGAGCCTTAAGAAACCATATATTTGACCAAATCCAGCTGCATGCTGGCTTCGGCTATTGCCGCTGTTATTAAGATCGATAGAAACACAGACGGTTTAAAAGATTGCATTCCCATTGAGTTCAGAATCATTCCGATTATTTTAATTCAAAAGATTGTACGCTATTATCACATCGGAAGTCATAATCGCTGGTTTTGACCAAGATACATGAGACCATGGTTTATTAGATGAGCTTCGCATTTGCAATCACACATTATATTTATAATACAAGCATAACTTAATACGTAATGTGCTAGTTTCAAATGTTTTCATCAAAGTCTAGAACTAGAGTACCACCGAGAAAAGTTTTCAAACGCAACTTTATTGAATTTTAAAGGCTTATTGAACAGACAGCGCTTTTAGAATACAATAATATATGATGAAGGCAATTATGTATTTAAAGCATAATCCAAGCTGAAAAGTCTCCCATATGCGACCTGAAACAAGGACGAATCTGACTGAAAGACGCCTACACAACACATAGGCCAGAATCTTTATCAATTGGAATAAAACAAAAATTACTAACTTTTTGGACAGGACGCAAAATATACCTTCGACAAAAAATGGATAATAGAAATTGATAGCTTACTTGCTGCCGTTTGTTTCTCTGGTGAGGTACCTTGGAGTCGGATTTTCGTCGTTATTGTTCACATCGTGGGATGCATTTGGATCCTGCAAGAAAAATAATTCGATCAAAAGAAAAAGAAATTAGACAGCTATTAACGCAAAAACCATATACATTTGCCACTAAAAGTACTCATACTACAAACAAAAGGAAACAAATACGCCAAAACACGAACAAAAATTTGATTCCCACTACCGCAAGCGTGTCGAGCTTATTGGACGAAAATCAGCAGGACCCAGCATCACAATCTAAACTCAGTGTATATGTGATCATGCGATTTGGGACAAATTGAGGATACACGCTGATTTTTGTGTATCCCATATGAACCTCCATGGTATCAGATACTCCATGCCGAATGCATCAATGCAAATATGTTAGTAATCCGCAATCAAGAATACCAGCAGATTAGATGTTTAATTAAAATTAATAGTGATTACTATAATTGCATGATACACGTTGTCCACCGAAATCAGCGTTTAAGGCTTTGGCGGACAAAGCAAATTTGAATAATGGTTGTTATTCTTCAAAATCATGGGTTGTGTAGCATTTGCAGCGTTGGCACATAGTATATATGCTGGGCATGTTTTATAGTCATATCGCGAATGACGTTTTCCTAAATTCTACTCTAATATCACTTAAATGTGCAAACGTATAGGAGGGTATGCTGTTCAATTTTTCAATTTCACTTGACCAAATATAAAGCAGGTGTGAGGCATAGTGCTGAAGCCCACCAATAGACAAGACACGCCTGCGTAATGGGGCCTAAGCAGTTTATTCATACTGAATTTGGCGTTTCATCATAGTCTAATATGAAATTGTTTATCATGTCCAAAAAGAATAATAAATACATAAATAAATCCACACATAATACATACAATCATAGATAAATGAAAACATGTACAAGTTCATACGTTCATACATACATAATTAAATATACGCGAACATACATGCACACATGCATAAATATATACTTATTCATTTACATGCATACAAGTATATATACACACATACATACACACATACATACATACATACATACATACATACATACATGCATACATACATACATACATGCATAAATGCATACATAAATACATACATACATACATACATACATACATACATGCATACATACATACATACATACATGCTTGCATACAGACGAAAGTAAGCACGTACATACACACATACATACAAATAGAGATATTTACAAACATGCATACATACATACATGTTTGCTTATTTACCTAATTAATTACTTACATACATGCATAATTAAATGCAAAAATTGGTCAGAATGAATTTCAGAAGATCATATGTCCATAAGGCAGCATACTGATCGTCGCTAGACTCTATTTATCTTCAGCTTATTGAAGACTCTCAGGGTTAGTGAGAGTACGGTGTAACGACGTGAATTGGCCGATTAAAAGAATAAGAGTCCAACCACATTATTGACGGTATAAATTCTCTCCAGTTTCAACCACCAACTAGATGCCTTGGAAGCCTGGTGAGCAAGATATGCATTTGTATTTTTTAGATACTGTACTAGTCAAAGCAATTAACGTCCTTAAAGCAGATGCGGCGATGACAGCTCAAAAAATAGCGGCAGGATATATCCGGTCGACACCCATAATTTTAATAATCAGTTATTAATAACAAATAAAGTTATAAGCCGGCGACATGCTATTATTAAACACAATTTTTAATAGCCAGAATTTCCAGTTAGAACGAAACCCACAGCATAGCGGTTAAAAGGTAAAGCCTTTTCTAGTCAAAGTTGCAAAAAAATCCCGATAAGTTTGCGGAAAATAACGAACTATTTATGTCGAACTTTGACAGTAAGGTTTTTCAATGTAATATGGCGTCTATATACTAAAATCAGAAAGCCAAATAATACAATTTTGGGTAATTGGATTGTATGTGAAAATATAATGAGAAATCATATTTAAGTGAAGTTTGTACAATGGGAAAAAGTACCAATTCGACAATGAAATCAGTCATATAGTGTGGTAAAATTAAATGCAACTCCTGTGAATGCATTGACAAAATAATTATTTATTGTGCGGATGGTAATAACTACTCTTAGCAGATTATTTCTTTTCCGATGAAAGAGTTAGCACACCCACGCAAAAATTGCCTTTTTCATCGGAAAAGGGACGCATATTCACCATGGAAAAACATCAGCCGCAAAAAAAGTATTTAATAACAGACTGAGGACATTTAATGGTAAAAACAATGATTTGTTAAAATCAAGTTTTCGGAGGTAAAATTAGCACCAATCTAAATTCCAACTATTCGTGCGACACAACAAAACCACAGCCAGTTATAAGTTCTTTTGTGACCAGAAGGATAAACCAAAGACAGCATGAATGGTATTGGTTACTAACACAATAGTCATAATGTTAATATCCTTTACAAACTCGGTATATATATTATATAGAGTGAGTTAGCGTTGAAGTCGCATTGTCGAGACTATACGAAGTTAGCTACTCTACTGCAGGTATACACATTCGTCTAGGAGATTGTATCGTCCTATTATCCCACATTCTTGACCAATATATATATTGGTTAAAGAGCGTAATACCGGCTCCTATTGACGAGTCGCCAGTAAGCACGAAACGAATGTGCATGAGATTATACTTTTCGTTCATGCTTACTTTGGTTTATCTTTCTGGTCACAACTGAACTAATTTGTTACTAGGTTCACAACACCTAATACATACTTGCATATATATTAGTTCTTCACAAAAAACAGTATTTTGCAGTTATAAGTTCTGACAGGTTTCGATTTTCATGGGCATAATTTGAGCGTGACAACAAACTGACCAACAAGAATCAAACTGCGATGCATTAGTAAGTAGAAATGAAGCTCTTGACACCAGTAAACAAAAACTCCATGTATGCGAGACTAGTAGATATGACCTAATAAATAGTTGCTTCTAATTAGTGGCTTTGACGCCAAGCCGACAGTAACCTGAAACAAGCTTTGCGAATGCAACTGTTCGCAACAATTTTCAGACTGTAGAAACCAATGCGGATCATCTACCTTAAACCAGCGCTAAACAAAAGAAGTCACAGTTTAAAAATAAAATGGGAAGTACCTATAGGTGACACGGAATAATTATGTTATTAATTTCATTTTAAAAAATAATACGCATTCACAAACAAACAGACAAACACACACATAGAAATATATGTATATATATATATATATATATATATATATATATATATATATATATATATATATATATCATTAAGCAACAATATTTGCTCTGAAACAAATTTAGGCATCAATAAAAAGAAAATAACGGAAGCATTTTCAAAAACAATGTCGATATTAATTCGCTCTCGCACACAGACAAAACACACACCACCGCACACACAGTAGGGCCAATAAGTGGAGTGAAATATTGCAGATAAGCGACATAGATATGGGATTAGAGATTTTTTCAAACACCGAATTACTTTACTCTGTGCCTCGAAGCGTTACACGAATAAGTGTAATAAAATCGAGACAACTCTTTTTGAGCTGAATAAGATAACAGTTGTTCAAAATCGCCAATGTCTAGCACTCGAGTATATGTGTAGCTTTTATCACCCAGCCAGTTTAACTTGTTCATTAAAATTTACAATAAAAATTATGAAGAATTTATATATATATATATATATATATATATATATATATATATATATATATATAATAAAATTCTGTCGTTATACTTTAAATCACTATGCAGAAAAGAGCGACTTCAAGAGTATTAAAAAAATTGAATCACAGTAAAATATTACATATGACACATCGCCAAATATGTGCGGTATTCATAGAACTTATAATATTTATACATCCGTGGTTATGAAGAAATAGTTTACTTTTTAATTAGTTATGCATTTTGGAATCTAGTAATAAGATTGTTCCAAATAGATCCAGGTGGATACGGTAAGATCATTGTGAAAGATGGCACCTTTCTTACTCACCGGCGACAATAAGCCCAAAATCCGCCCTATATTTAATCAAGAAATCTTGAGCAGGTTGAAAATTCAATCTTCCATAAGTATTCGTATTTAATCATTTGTAAAGTTAACTCAATGTATATAATATGTACGAAGCCTTAAAATGGTTAAAGAAGCGTAATTTTTATTTAACCCGAAAAGCAATTAACAACCATTCTGAACACCTAGTATTCCAGCTAAACGTTGCACTGTTACCACTATCAACATTTTTTATCAAAATTTCGTGGCCATGATGACAACATTCAGTAAAATACACATAAGATTTGGAAAGATAACAAATATGCATTTTTTGTTTGCTAGAGTAACACAGGTTTATAAGTAGTTTTACATCTCAAATGTGGTGAAATTTATTTCTTAAAATCCTTTGAGTTGGAACCATGTACCGTCTTGGTAACCATAATGTTAGTAACAGGTACTGATACAACAACCATAATTTAGATACTCTTTGCAGGCTCGGTATATATATATATATTATATATAGTGAGATAATTTAGAGTTCGCATTATCGAAGTCTTTTTCATAAAGTTAGCATCGCCTCTGAAGGTTTACACATTCAAAATGAGATTGTACCGTCCTTTTTCCTCACATTCCTCGCCAAAATATATAGTGGCTAAAGGGCGTAATACCGGCTCCTACTGATGAGTCGCCAGTAAGCACGAAACGAATTTGCACATGAGATTATACTTTCCGTTCATGCTGATTTTGGTTGTTCCTTCAGGTTCTATTTAGACTATTTATTACTAGGAGCGCCACACTTAATAAACAATTATATATATATATATATATATATATATATATATATATATATATATATATATATATATATAAGATCACCGCAAGAAACAGCATCAAACTATCATGTATGCATTTTTTTAGGAATGGCGTAACTAATGACAACGATGTTCACGTAGAACCAGAATGATATGTCAAAGTTCGAATAATCAAAATGCATGATTCTAGAGAAACACGCGCTTCTTGCTTTCTGAGAACTCATCCGGAGAAGCTGGCCTTTAAAAAATTGTATTTAAAAATGTTTAAGTTAGTCTTGAATACTGCCTTTTACAATATTGTATTAAAACACTATATCAGATATTTATCAACGCCGTACTAGTTATTTATTACAAGTAGCGATTTTTCTACGTATAAAAAAGTTATTGTACATAGATTTTATCGTTCATTCATGCTGACTTTGGCATATCTTCAGGATCTTACCTGCACTAATTTGTTACTAGGTACGAACTTCAAAAAACATAATTTCATGTAATTTAGTCCACCACAACAAAACATATATAACATTGCTTTAATAGTCCACACCAATGTGAAGACACGACCGTTTAAATTGCGAGAACTACTTTAGAGTCATGGAATTTAACGGAGCGATTCAGGCTGGTAGCTGGAATAATAATCTCATTGTTATCAGTACTTTCACACTCTATTTTTTATGCTCTTTAAATATATATTTTTTTAAAAATTTTCTGGAAAAATCACTTTTCACGTGACGTATGATAATCACGACATATCAATATCATTCTATTGTACAATGGCACACGCTGGCCGATCCAAAAATAAGTCAACATATTTCAGCATTCTCCATTCATTGTTAATAAAGCATATTGGCTATAATTCTGAAACAACGTTATTCGAGTGTTTACAAATATCCAAGGTCGTCAACTCAATGTTATCGTATAACAAAATTCCATGAATAAATGCGTTGTATACCATAACTTTAAGGCAGAATGAAGTACTTATGTTTCTCTATAAATAGTGAAGGTTGAAGAGAGCCACTTCCCGATACTCGTATTACACTTCGTCATTCGTATTTCTGGAATTACTGATACAGGTATCAAGATACGAAAACTTGTCAACTACATCCAGATCTTTAACTTAAAGCGGCATAATTGAGGTGAGTGACGGATGATCCTTTACAAGTATCTGGAATGCAGAGCTCATGAATTTCATACCGAAAGATAGAAAAACAACTGCTAATCTACTCAAGGTGGCTTTGGCATTATCTTGGCCGTCGAATAATGATGCAATTGCTACTTCAAAGTCATGATCGACTAATCCGCCGACGCAAACTTCGACGCTTGCATTCTGAATGCATGGAAGAGTATAGCTCATAACGGCAAATTTAGCAAATGAAACAAAAAAGAAAGTGAACATCCTTAACGGACACCCCTGCTCGAGGTAACGTTTTGCGGAGATTCATTGTAAACTATAATGCGAACAGAAGTATTTGTGTACACAGAATGTATACTGCTTATAAACTCAATGGGAATATCCGTTTTCGACAGAATGACGAATAGTCTTACGATTCTCATTGGCATATATTCCCTTAAAGTATAGAAAGAAGGTAATTATAGAACAGCGATATACATTTCTGTGTTCAAGTACTTCCCGTAGGGTAAAATGATTACTTTAAAAACATCCTTCTGGTCGGAATCTGGCTTGTTATTCTATGGTATGTGATTCACGCAAAGTGACAACACGGCATAAGATAATCGAAATGAATAGCCAAGATATGCCCGGAGTCAAACTTACACCACGATGGTTATCGCATGAATTACGATTACCATTTCTGAATATAGAATTGATAGTCAACTCCCTAGAAAGATCTAACACTGTCTCTTTATTTCATGTTGAGCGAAAATGGTTAGTCAACGCCTCGCAAATTATGTCGCCACCATCCTTAAATAAAACCGCAGTCAGATTATCGAGAATAGCAGCCTTGTAATGTTTAAGATATAAAATTGCATTTCGTATTTCTATCTCTGATAGCTGTTTGGGTTCGGCATTCAACATCGTGGCGAATGCTGTAAGGTATTAATATTCGTGACTGCAAAGAAATTGTCATATATTCCCTTAAAGTATAGAAAGAGGGTAATTATAGAACAGCGATATACATTTCTCTGTTCAAGTACTTCACGTAAGGTAAAATGATTACTTTAAAAACATCCTTCTGGTCGGAATCTGGCTTGTTATTCTATGGTATGTGATTCACGCAAAGTGACAACACGCCATAAGATAATCGAAATGAATAACCAAGACATGCCCGGAGTCAAACTTAAACCACGATGGTTATCGCATGAATTACGATAACCTTTTCTGAATATAGAATTGATAGTCGACTCCCTAGAAAGATCTAACACTGTCTCTTTATTCAATGTTGAGCGAAAATGGTTAGTCAACGCCTCGCAAATTATGTCGCCACCATCCTTAAATAAAACCGCAGTCAGAATATCGAGAACAGCAGCCTTGTAATGTTTAAGATATAAAATTTCATTTCGTATTTCTATCTCTGATAGGTGTTTGGGTTCGGCATTCTACATCGTGGCGAATGCTGCAAGATATTAATTTTCTTGACTGCAACGAAATTATGCAGTCGACATTTCCAGTTATCTACAATATTTTCAAGTCGACTAGAGGTCAGAGCCGCATATCTAATTTTACTTTCCTTATATACGCATTGACGCTTAATCCTCGCTAGACAGTTAGACGTCGTGAACTGCCGATTATCAATGAAGGTCAAAACGCGTCAGTACGTGGGACTGAAGGTAACTTTGCTGTTAGGCGACAGGTGAGATACAATTTATATCAAGCCCACAAACATGATTTAAAGAACTGTTATTACCACCCGCGCGATCAATGAGTTCTTAATATTGCACTAATTGCGCTGGCTCGGTCACACTTTAAATATTCCTTAAATTCGATAGCCCATTCAAGCATTATTCTCATAGCCACCGTCAGATTGGCCTAAGAAGAAATGTGTACAAATTTTGACATTTCAGAAGCAGATTAAGTAATCCAAAATGGAATTTGTTAGTATAGGTCCGGTTCGTCTATCATGATGGATTCCACATGAGTATTGCAGCTTTTGGTTAGATACACTTTGCGATAGGGCATCGAATCTTGCTTATACGCGAAGATTTGCACATTTCCATTAAAATCGTCTTCTTCTTAACACTCTTATCTTAGTTAACTGCGAGATTTAGCCTAATTTATGAATCCATACATTAAAAACCAAAATGAAACTATATTACCGATTTCGTCTTGCTTTAAATTTTACCTGGCTAAGATTGTCTTTCAGAGATGTCTACATGGCCCTGTTTTTGTTGCCTAAGTAGTCCTTATAAATCTCCTTAACATTTAATTTTCTTCTAAATTACTTGTTTGTGCATTATTATTATTATTATTATTATTATTATTATTATTATTATTATTATTATTATTATCACCATCATCATCATCGTCATAATTTTCATACAATTTATTTCTTATTGCTCAAAGGTATTCGTCAAGGAATCAATCATTATTAAATGCTGTTGAATTACTGACTCTGATGATAATCATGTGCTTATGATGGTATAACTACCGTTCTAGCTAGCAGAAGGGTGTAACACTAGTTGCATTCTTCCTTACTTACCCTAAAAGTGTTCAACTATAGTAACTAAGAAAAACAATAATTGTAGAATCGGAGCTAATTTATTTCACGAGAGAGGTGAATGAACGATCCGAAATACCACTAAGATTCACGAAATTTTCAGCATTGATTCAAAAGAAAACAATTTCTAGCAGTAATAATTTTAGCCCAAAAATGTGCATCTAAGCAAGACATTCACGAAAATATGAATGACTAGAAAAAGAAATAAAGCCTATCTTGAACTGTCATCGACATTCGTTAGAGACTTTCTCATAATAATTTTGTGCAAGTTGACAGTCCCATCTACTGCGGTGTTGTCTATTTTATTGGAAGAAAAGTGAGCAGGTAAACTTCTGATCGAGTAACGCAGACAGTCGGGCAATAAAAAAAACTATGAGTGGGGAAATGTTTCCATCAAATCAACCAGAAAACCCTTTACCACAAAAAATGTGACACGACCGATTCCTCAATAGAGGGGCAATTTAAATATTCATTAAAATTTGTCCGGAATTAGAACCAATATCTGAGATTAACAAAATAGTTAAATAAATTTATTGCGGTATATAATAAATGTAGTATGAGATATCGAATAAATCTCATCTATTAAAAGGGGTTCGTTCTTATTGAGATACCCTGAGGTCTGGCAAAAGAGTTACATCTGCAATATGAAGCAATGTCTAGTTCAAAATAAATAAGATAATGCAATAATGCTTTAGTTCATTATCATTCCACACGTGGTATAGCCTGCAGGTTTAAACTGCAGATTTAGGGTGACTAGTTGGGACTTTACCATTAAAACAATAAACACCCAAATCCCTCAGAACTACAGGATGGCCACAAAGCATAAGTTGTTATAGAAACAAAAATTGCACAGCTTATTTTGTGAAGGGGATTCGTTGCATGACACTGAACCAGATGCTCCTAGCTTCAAATTCAGACTACAGTAATTCTAGCTAGCGATAATTGGTGCAAAACAGGGAAGAAAACGGTCTAGTAGGTGCATTGAATTTGCTATCTATTTAAATGGTCAGTTTATACCAATAGAAAGCGTGAAACCACATCTTGTCACTCCATTTAGAATCAAAATCATTTCCTTTTGCGGCATGGTGTCCATCTTATAATGACGGATCTTATATAGCTAGTTGGAAATGTAGCTCGAAAGTAATACCACAAATGATCTGACGATAAAAAGCAAAAATTAGATGGTGTAAAACTGACAACCGCGTGTGATGTATGGTCACAGTGAAGCAGGAGATGATGCATGCTACTTTGAGCACAAGGTCCCATCGAGACTGCGGAAATTCTGGTTATTATGGATGGGTCCCAAATAAAAACGAAGTAAGCCTAGTAGACGGACAGGATTTTCTTTCTTATGAATGTTTAGTCCGTTCAGGTAAATACATGTCTAATTGCTGTTAAGGTTGAAATTAGTCTACTTGAGGAATTTCACTTGTCACTTTAAGCAATGTTCAGTGTATACTGAAAATGTGTATTACCATAACTCTGCTATAAAATTTAATTTGTTAGCATTGTCTCAGGTGGCATGGTGTCTTTTCCAAAGTGACAAATTCGGGGCTGCCAGTTAGAACTTTAGGTTAAAAATGAGTGAAATAGGCTCCACCAGAAGGAAAGTTGAACCAAATTGCAGCTTTAAGTAATTCTTAGTTTATATTAAAAACCATATATATATATATATATATATATATATATATATATATATATATATAGAATTAAAACATAAAAAGCACCATATATAGTTAAGCATGTGTTGGCAGTGTAAATGGAAAATGCTGTTAGAGAGCAGATGCAATACATCAGGTAGAACAGTTTCATACATAGTGGGAAATCACCAATCATCAATCATATACATACTCATGAACGCACATAAAGAGAAATAATATATATATATATATATATATATATATATATATATATATATATATATATATATATATATATATATATATATATATATGACAGTCTTTATAAAAGCTAAATTCTTTTACAAAAGTTAAATTAAACAAACGTCTTATTTGTAAATAATTGTTACTTATTACATGATTCTCATCTCTAGGCATAAATATGACACTCATAATCGTATTTGAGTAGAGCTAAGAGCATTCGTGAATACGTTCAATAGGCAAGTAAAGAAATATTAAAGTTTTAAATTTCTAGACTGTTACCAGACGACCTATATATAAGAAGTACACATTTTGAATTTACAGTACGGCATAGTAAGGTTAACCAAAAATTATGAATTTTTCTGCTAAATTCGGCTGACGCCTTAATCCTAAAACTCCAATTAACTATATTCACATATGTTAAACATGCAGCCATTCTGCCAATATCAATGTGTACTTTAATAAATTCTGTGTAGTGCACCGAAATTACAGCCTTGTTAGTTAAGAACAGCAGCTGCGTTTAATAAGTTGGTTATATCATACAGTTTCAGGATACAGAAATTGTTTTTCGCATTTAAAACGATATCAAATAGTGCAAATTAGGCAAACAATTCAAACAGTATTTGTGGATTTGACCGCATTTTTCTTGTACGGCACAATTGCTAGCACTCGTAAGTCGGTAAAATCTTGAATGTTTTACATATTCAGGAGCTCTGATTATTGGCCTTGATTGATAGATTCTCACTTGTCCCTTCTTTTTTAAGCCTTCCATCAGCTGATTGTCTGTAAATAATGTTGGAACAAGATTTTCCACTCTTTTTGTTCCAATATTTCGAGACCTAATTTCTAGTCTCATCTTCAGGATTGACAGAATATGCACAGGGAAAAAAACTTGTGGCAAATGTGGTATCCTCATTCAAGACAGATCTATTTATATTTATTTTAATTCCTAAAGTATTTTTTATCGTCTGTCCTAATATCCGGTCTCCATACCTATTCTTTTATACTCAAATTTTTACACAAAATTATCCACCTACCCCTCCCCCCTCCATGCACACAACAACCTACATACATATAGGTTTACTCTACTAAAGTGACATTTATAGGATAACTATAAACAAACCCTATGGATTAACATAAACGCCTATTTTTAATTGCTGTACCGGACGCGTATAAGGATAAACAAAATTTTTGATTTCAATATTGCAGTAATCCCATCCTGTTTGCAAAATGTTATAGAAAGAGACCGAATACGGAGCCTACAACATTTTATTCCCACAGTGGTTCAATTTAACAGCCGCTTATTGCCCGGCTAACAATAAAGTTGGTCGAGATCACGGACTCAAAACTAACACCAATTCCGGTTTCCAATTTTGTCACACATCATAGCCGAACTACTATCAATTACGCACACGGGTACCTACGACCTTCCTGGTCATCACCAGAACATGATGGAAAACTGACTAACGTCAATTTAAAAGCTATCAGTATTTGGATTTGATAAGCTGAGACGCAGGTCCCACCCGGAGAAGTTTCACTTACTATTATCAGTTCAGCAACGTCTATTAAATCAAGTCCAATAAAATTCGTGACTGACTAAAATTAGAACTTAGGAGTACATCAATTCTAAAAATTTGATATTTAACATGTATCCTCAACAAATGATAACCTAAACAGCTTGTATGAATGTAGGGAAACCTTTAACATAAATATTCTGATAATTTCTGACTATAAATAGGGCAATTTACAAGCTGCAAATATACATTGGACCCCAAGACCGCAAAGAAGTGAATGCTGCCCATGAGCTTTTAAATCTATGATAACATTAATTAATTTACTATTTTTGCTTTCATAATTAGAATTTGGTACATGTTGAAGCATGAGTTACACATTTATATAATTAAATGAACATTGATTGCGCGAGCGGTGATAAGCATTACTTTAATCAATTCGATTTATAGTGTTAAAGAAGCAATTTATCCAGTAGACCGGTTTCTTAATGAGAAATAATCAAGGTGGGCCCAGGTTCGAGCCCTGTCCGCGGCAAATTCTGGACAGTGCGTGATGGGTTCCCAATAAGGACGAAACCGGTCTACCGGATGAATTGCCTTTACTACACAATACAATGCTTAGTTTATACTGAAAAAAATATGCACATAATGGGTCAGGTGTTTATATCAAGATCGCGACCTTGATTAAAGTAACGGATAAAAAATCGTCAGAAACTGTTTGTTTCTGAATCAGTCGGCATGGTTGGACGACAAGTGCCTGACACGGACATCATATACTTTTAATAGCCGTTAAATACTACTAACATATGATTATTTTCATTTACCATTACATTTTATCATTAAATTTGCTGGACTACTCTAATTAGGTGCCATCATAAGAATAATCTGTGTTTGGTATCAAATAATTATTCATTGTACATTTCATTCCAATATTTAACATAAATTGCATAAATTATTTTATTAGGATTTATATAGTTTATGAATATCCAGTGTGGAACTATAGTGATTCCTATAGTGCTCATTCATTTAATATGAGCGTCCTATTATTATATCATAAACGTGCGATATATCGTCGGTAGAATTGGTCAAAGGATCACAATTAAATCTGTCATATAATCCCTGTTACCATTTCTCGGGATTATCTTATACAATGTAACGATGTAACACAATTAACAGACAGACCGAACAACTAGTAAACAGCCTCCATGGGAAAAAAGATATGTTGGAACTGATGATAGCCTTCTAAACTGGAGAAGGCCTGTCAGATGTATACCTACACCCGCGTGTGTACGTGGGTGTATTTTTGCTTTTGTTTGTATGCATTTTTAAATTATATATTCATGTGTGCATGTATGTAAATATTTGGACACGTTTGTGTGTTCCTATGCATGAGTCTGTTTAATACATGTTTTTATTAAAATATATGAATTTTCGTGTATTTATTTATGTTAGTATGGTATGCTGAATATTTATGCATTCATGCATACATGCATGCACACACGTGTGAACGTATGCATGAATGTGTGTGTATAAGTATGTGGGCAGTATATATGAATGTCAGTTTTATGAATTAGTTCAGATTTAATTGTTTCATTTCATAGAGCATTAATTTTTTTTTACGGAAATTAAACAGCGATTTATTTCCCGAACGACACGTCACTGAGTTTAATCTGCGTATTTCTGCGGAACTCGGACTAGGAAGCTCGGTGCATTTATGGCTGGATACATCTATTTGCGATAGTAGTCGCTTGGTCACACCGCACTGTATCCAAACTTACCTGGAGATCCTTGAATAGACAAGAATCTAGAAGAATCTTGCGACAACCACAGTACGGTGGAGAGCCTTCAACACTTTTTCATTATATAAGCGTGAAATTTTTTAATGAAACAACCTGTGCTAGGCGCCTAGATACCCATCAATGCTAACTTAAGTGTAAATTATTTTGAAAAGTTAAGCGATGTCGTGTAAAACAAAATGTCTGTCATATCCATCGTTGACAGATCGAGATCTCTAATTTAATGAGCGTGCTGAGGAAAAATTCAATTTATAGATTACTATTGGAAATCTTCGAGATAGACAAAAGTAAATTATCAATAAAAGCCAGCAAACAGTGAGGAAAAGTCGATAATAATAAATGCTCTCTCGCCCCCACCCTCCATACACACACAAAACCCGAAGCATTATCAATACGACAGTCACATTTGAACAAGGGCAAAAAACTCATCTGCACCTACATTTTCACTCGATATTTATATGGATGACATACGTAAGTAATTAATGGGTCAGGTGCTTATATCAAGATTGCAACCTTGATTATAATAATTTATATGGATTGATGATTTTAATGGTTTATGGCGAAAAAAATTTATTAATCATAATTATAAACAAGGATGTCAATGCTTAATGAGAAATTAGTGCAGGCTACAAACAAGCAACACATAAAAATTGAATGTCTATAACGCTTTGCTTACAGTTGTAGATTTTTGGAGCAAATTGCATGCATAGAAGAGCAGGTGATGCTATCTATCTAGCAAATCTCCAGGGAATTCTAAAGAAAACACGCCCAGTTAACTACACATCCCATGCCACTTTTACTTCATGTGCAGGTGGACGCAAATTCTCCAATAGGAAGAAAAAACCGAAAAGAACCCATCAGTTTTCACAACTTCTGCACATTACATTTACAGTTGCGAATTTAGCTCATGCCAATTTGCAATAAAGGTTCTTTTTTGATAGTCTTTTATTTTAAAGAGAAATTGGCAGACAAAATAAAAAATAAGTTTCCAACAAAACACAGCCTTTTACTTCATAATAGCGAGTCTTTTGTATTCAATGATTTAAATATAATTACGTCGAAATGAACGACGATTAGCATTAATAGGTATAAATGGCATTAATGCGAGAAATGCATGGAAATATTTATGGCGGTTAATTATCTAAAAAAAATTCATCATCGTACATCACATTCAGCATTACATCAGTTTGACATACTGGTGCTTCCCTGCCGTAAAGCCACAATTATGATTCGGCAGTAAAGGAACACTTAGTCACTCATTCCTAGTTGAGGTATGAGACTGTGTAAGCCTGACCTGCATGACATGAGAAGTACAAACAGCGCAAAAGTTCTACCATCATAGCCTAATCTTTCGTCAAATTACACCAAATGATAGGTGGACAAGTCTTAAATGATGGATTGACAGCCGATATTAGAGTCTAGATGCGAGGTCCCATGTAGATGAGGGCGACATTTGAACTCGTTGATTGTCCCACGTTAGCGTTTTTTAATGGGCTCTGATGATTTCGGAAGGTCGAACTTTGTCAGTGTGCGTAGCTTAGTTACTGTTTGGTGTGGAGAACTACTATCTATGCAATGGTGTATTAGTTGTTGCGCACCTAGTAAAAAATTCGTTCAAATATGACGAGAGGGATAAACATAAGACAGCATGAAGGGAATGTTTAATCTCATATGCACATTAGTTCCTTGATTACTGGCGACTAATAAGTGGGGGATGGTTTAACGCCTTATACCCACTATATATTTCGGTGAGGAATGTGGGAAAATTGGACGGTACCCACATTCATAACCAAAATATACAGAGGGCATAGGTCGTAATACCGGCTCTTACTGATGAGTTTTCTGTAAGCACGAAACGAGTTTTGACAAATTCCGGGGACAACTAAGCAGAAGGTGAGAAATGATGCTACATTTTTACTGATACAGAACACACGATAAAATACGCACTTTAGCCGTGCAGATGCATCGGTGTGCCTCGCAAACTAGATAATGTTTCGTGGCTGGCGAACTGCACATGTGCATTGTTTGTATCCAGAAGACAAGAACTGCTTCGAGCACTACATAACGTGCCTCATAATTGCGTAGAACATGTGAAAAGACGAATCTATTCTGGTAAAAAAATGAGAATGCCACAAACAAGCATTGTGTCGACTTTCTGCCAATCAGTGTAAAGACTTTAATGAACGGTGAGCATTGAACACGAATTTAGTCTAGGCGATCAAGGACTTAGGAGTCGTTAACTGTTTCAAGACATACCATAAATGACCTCTCGCCTTAAACGACACTCGTATGCCCTAGCTAGCCAGGTCCATAATGTGTTGGAAATGTGGAAATATAAAGATTAACCTTGACTAAAGAAGGTGATAAAACCGAACAAGCTTCATTATCATATTTTTTGCCTTAATCGAATTGTGGTGAGCTCCAATTTAAATAGGCATAAAATAGAATAGATTAAGACAAAATAGATTAAAAATATACAATATAAAAGAATTAAATAGAAAATAATAAAACAAAACCAATATAATAAGTGGAAGCGAAAATTATAGAATAACGTAGAACAAATTGAGAAAAAATTAATGAAATAGAATAAAAATAGAGCAGAATGTGATAAAATAGAAGAGTATCGAAAAGAACAGGATTAAACAGAAGTGAGGAAAAGAGAAAAGACAAGAGAAGAGAACAGAAACAGATAACTGAAATGGAGTAAATTGGAATAGAAGGGGATAGAATAGAATATTGTAGAATAAAAAAGACTAAACTAGAATATAATAGGATAGAGCGAAATAGAATATACCAAAAGGAATAGATGGTAGCGCAGAGAAGAGAAACACAGATAAGAGGAAAGAAAAAGTGCGATAGAGAACAGAAGAGAAGATAGATGAAAAGAATAACAAAGGATAGTATAGAAGTAAAAAGAATCCATTATAAAAGATAATAGAAAAGAAGTAAATAGGGGAGAAAAGGAGACAAGAGAATAGAATGGAAGAGAACAGGAGAGAAGGGAATGGAAAAGAGCGAAATGAAGTAAAATGAAATAGAACAAAATACAATAGAAACAGTTAGAACACAATATTTGGCATAAAAATCATATAAAATATCGAATTTATCAGCATGAAAAAAAAAATTTCGTAAACAAAAGCACGTGACAAGTGTAGCATAAATAGGCGATAGAAGATTATTAGTCAGTAAATCTAAAATGAGTGACAGTAAAGTCAATTTGCATTAGAGGAACATCACTGTTGAAAGTACAGCTTTGATTCTTAATTAAATTGAGCTGGTCACATATTGCATACAGAGAACACTGCTTAAAATAAAATTACGTGTTGCCAGTATAAAAGTATTGCATCAGGTAGCAAAGGAAGGTCTTCCAGTAAACCGGTTTCTTATTAATTGAGAACACATCAAGTACTGCCCAGAATTTTCCGCGGATGAGAATCAAAACCGGGTACATTTGTTGGTAAATTACTAAGAATTATGTGTAGTAAGTAGTATGGGTAGTTCAGTGGATAGCCTAAGACTGAAGAAAACGCGTGAAGTGATAAAAATTAATTTTAATCAAGGATGCGAACTTAATATAAAAACCTGACCCATTATGTATATACATTCGTCAGTATAAACAACGTATTTCAAAGTGTGGAAAATTGGTCAGGTATTTATATCAAGGTCGCAACCTCGATTAAAAGTAATTGCTATCACCGTCCGTGCAACCAATGTTCGCTTAATTATACAAATGTTCAATTCAATAACACTTCCACATGTAACGTGGTATCTTTTCTATGATGACAGATTTGGTATGGGTTGTTGGAACTTTAGGGCTAAATGGATGCTATATGGGCTCTACATAAAGGAAAGGCTAACCAAGAAACATAAGTTTCTATATAACTGAAAATTGTATGTAGTGTGCGGAAGGGTGGCTCAGTGGTTAGAGCACCATTCCGAAGCAAACGTGCCAAGGTTCGCGGCAAATTCTGGTCAGTACTTGAAGAGTTCCCTATAAGGACGAAGCCTATCTAATGGATGAATTGCCTTTTCCACACTATGCAATACTTTGTTTATACTGAAAAATGTATGTACATAATGGGTCAGGTGTTTATACCAAATTCGCAAACTTGATTAAAAGTAAAGCAGTAGTAGTATTAGTATTGGAAACAGTAGTAGTAGTAGTAGTAGTAGTATTAATAGTAGCAGTAAAAATAATAATAGAAGTAAGAGTAGTAATGGTAGTAGTAGTGATGGTGGTGGTCGTAGTAGTAGTTGTAGTAATAAAAATAATACAAGTATTATTATAGTATTACTAGTGGTAGTAGATGCAGTTGTAATAGTAGTAGTAGTAGTAGTGGTGGTGGTGGAGCTAGTAGTAGTATAATGAAGGATCAGAGCTGGTTAAGCGACCTATATATTGAAAGTATCACAGACATGAAGTACAAATCAATAAAACATAGTTGGTAGAATCAAAACATCGCAATTTACTGATGCTGCGGCGGAGGGAATAAGGCACATGGCTCCAAATCAAATGATGGTGGGTAGAATTGCTCATCAGGAGTCTTGACTATTTCTGAGGATTTGTCCGAAACAGAAAAGCTCGACCGAGTAGATAGATAGCATTCTATATCTTTTATCATCAATAAATTACACTAGCGTTTTATAATTGAATCCTGCTTTAACACGTCATTATACAATATCAGTTTACAGAGCGTATACACTATGAAGGAAATGATATAATATTGAATATTGATTATGCTGATTACAAAATTGTATCAAAGTTAACGGCAATGCCTGTAGAATACTTATTTTTCAAAAACACAAAAAACGTTTAAAATTGTATAGTAGCTCCATCTTATCAGCTGATTTACTCGTGACACAAAACAAAATATGTTTTTAATATAAAAGAATTGTCAGCATTAAAATTATATATCAATAAAAATATGCAAAAATAAGAGCAATAGTAATGCCAATTCACGAACAAATTTTTGCTTACATAATTGGCAGCCAAATCTGGGTGGTCCGTCTCAAGCCCGTCATCCAAAACACTAACCACAACTTTCTGACCGGCATAACCGCGTGCCCAAACTTCTCTAACGTTCATGTCGATGCCAGTACGACCACCTCGATTCTAAATTGGTCCACGAAGAACATATGGAAAATGCAATAAATTCAGAAATTATATCTAACAGCAAAACGCGAGCAACGCTCCTGTTAAAATGAGTTATTAAATGTTAAATATATTTATAATTATAAAAATAATTATTCGTCTGAACTATATTCGCAAATGGAAATTAATGTGCCAAATTTACGCTGGATGAGAAAATAACGCCCAACAGCGAAATTGATGTCAAATGAACTCGGGCCAGGGCAATTGCTAATACAACGCGAGGCACTTATTTCGTTGTTCAAAACACGCTTAAGGAATTTATCCTTGCATACTCGCAGCCGATGACCAACGCGAGCTACGCCTCTCAGGCAAAGTTGAACAATTTTAGTAAGCATCCGACCCTCAACTCTGAATGTTCAACCCTCGTAAGCAAAAACTAACACTGCACGTAGTGAATCAATAGGCAGACATGATCAGGAATCTAGAGCAATGGGAGCCCGAGCAAAGGTTTTACCATATTCACGTAAGCGTTCGTGCAATTGGTTGCTCATCAAAATAAACCACAGATTATAATAATAAACCACAGAAGATCGTACAATCGCTTAGACGTAGGCATATTATAGAAAAATACAATCTTGCCAAACTTGGAATGTCGTTAATGTAGATAATTGAACGAACCTTGGTTGTACGGGTGGTGATAATAATTATGTCATTCTAGCTTTCAATCTTGATAAAAACACCAGTCCCATAATATCCATACATTTGTCAATATAAATAAAGCACTGTAATGCGACACGATAGCTCAGAGGCCGGAGAAACTGATTCCGAAGCAGAAATGTGCAGGTTCGAGCCCTGTCCACGGCAAATTCTGGATAGTACATGAACAGTTCTCAATAAGGACGAAACCTGTCTACTGGATCAATTGCCTCTTCTACTTTCTACAATTCTTTGTTTAAACTGACAAATGTAAAAATATGCAAGTATGTATTAGGTGTTGCGAACCTAGTAACAAATTAGTTCAGTTGTGACCAGAAGGCTAAACCATAGACAGCATGAACAGAAAGTATAATCTCATGCACATTTGTTTCGTGCTTACTGGCGACTCATCAGTAGGAGCCGGTATTACGTTTTTTAAACACTATAAATTTGGGTGTGGAATGTGGGATAATAGGACGGGAGAATCTCCTAGACGAAGTTGTAAACCTATAGTAGTGAAGCTAACATCATATAGTCTCGAAAATGCGACTTCCAGCTAACTCACTCTATATAATATATATACCGAGTCTGTAAAGGATACTAACACTATGGCTATTGTGTTAGTAACTGATACCAACATTATTGTACCGAAAAGGTACATGGTACTAACACTATGGTTACCAAGTCGGTACATGGTACCAACATGATGGATATCAATTTATGCTATAGTTCACCGAAATTGAGAATTACAACTATTTCTGAACACCTGTTAGTCCAGTAAATCCATACACTCTGGCCTTGATCGATATCAGTTATCACATTTCGCGGTAAGAATGACATCATTCAATTCAATATATAACAGTTTTCGGTACTATAACGTTGGTATCGGTTACTAACACAATAGCCATAGTGTTAGTATTCTTTACAGACTTGGTATATATATTATACAGAGTGAGTTAGCTGGAATTCGCATTTTCGAGACTTTATATAATGTTGCCTTCACTACTGCAGATTTACACATTCGTCTAGGAGATTGTACCGTCCTATTATCCCACATTCTTGACCAAAATATATAGTGGTTAAAGGGCGTAATACCGGCTCCTACTGATGAGTCGCCAGTAAGCACGAAACGAATGTGCATGAGATTATACTTTCCGTTCATGCTGTCTTTGGTTTATCCTTCTGGTCACAACTGAACTAATTTGTTACTGGGTTCGCAACACCTAATACATGCTTGCATATATATTACTTCTCTGCAGCAAACAGTATTTAATGTAAATATATTAAGGGCCTAATTTTTATTCCAAGATCGAAAATTACATTTAAACAAATATAAATTTTTCTGAAAACATATACAGAGATAATAACACAATAACTCCGAGTTCACTTTGTCATTGCGAAACTGCTTACACAAAATAATTCATGCACATAGACAAACAGGTTTGAAAGCATCCATCCTTCAAATTAAGCACAATTCCACACAGGCAAATTGAAGTTTAATTGCAATTATCTTTCAAACAGGGTATGTTTGAAAAAGTTTTATAGTAATATACCACCAGGAACTCTAATTTAGACTTATAAGTCATGCCTAGATAAGAAAACAACACAGGATAAGCAACTGGATATCTTAAACAATAATTGATTGCGCAGATGATAGTAATAATTCTTGAAATCAAGTTTTCGAGCTTGAAGCAAACACCAATCCCATTGTATTTAACCAGTCGTCGAAGAACATAACAAAACTACCGCCAGTC